>PITA01004852.1:0-118056 GCA_004023965.1 Spilogale gracilis | reverse complement strand
AATCTTCTTTGAAGCAGTAAAGGTTTATTTTTGGTGAAATTCAATTTATCAATTTTTCTTTTGGTTGCTTGTGTTTTAGGTGTTATATCGAAGAAAACAGTACCTAATCCAAAGTCACAAATATTTACAACTATATTTTCTTCTATGAGTTCTATGAGCACTTAAATTTAGGTCTCTGATCTATTAATTTCTATATACGGTGTGAGGTAAAAATCCAGCTTCATCTGTTTTGCATGTGGATATCTAGTTGTTCCAGTAGGATTTGTTGAAAAGACTCTTCTTCTACCACTGATTGGTCTTAGCATTTAAAAAAAAAATCAATTGAACGTAAACACATAGATTTATTTCTCGACTCTGAAACTATTCTATTAATCCATACATCTATCCATAAGCCAGAACCACATAGTCTTGCTAGTTTGTAGTCTGTTTTGAAATCAAGAACCTTCAACTTAGTTCTTTCTCTTCAAGATTATTTTGGCTATTCTGGATCCCTTGCATTTTCATACCAAAATTGGTATGTCAATTTCTGAAGAAAGGCAGGTGTGTTTTTAATAGGGATGGTGTTTAATCTGCAGATCCATTTGGGGAGTACTGTCATTGCAATAAGTCCTTTGAGTCCATTTTTTTTTTTTTTTACATTTTCCTCTCCCTCCCTTTGATGAGAAAGCCCAGGTGCTCTCTCCCTTGGTGCAGGTGGGAAGTTCAAACTATATACAGAAGCTTTTCCCCAGTCCCACCTTCTAACCATCATAAAAATCCCAAGTTAGTGTCCTTTCCCTGCCCTCAAGCCAACTGCAGCTCAGCTTGGGAGTCTGTTATAGATTAAACTGATCTGAGTTGGAAGTTTAGATAATTGGCATTTTGGACAGGAATGTGGGATTGCGGCTCTCCCTAAAGTGGTCATAGGTCATAGGTCTAGGCCCATACTTATCCACATGTGTCAAATTGAATAGTCTTTTTTTTCTTTTTTTTATTCGACAGAGAGAGAAAGCACAAGCCTGGGGAGCGTCAGAGGAAAAGCTCCCCACTGAGTAGGGAGCCCAATATGAGGCTCCATCCCAGGACCCCAGGATTATGACCTGAGCCAAAGGCAGACGCTTAACAAACTGAGTCACCCAGGCACCCCAAATCTTGTGTCTTGATTCAATTCTAGCAGATCATTGTCCCCCCACCCCGACCATTGACCCTGAAACCTCAGCTAAATTCCTAAAAATTTTTGGTGAATTGAAGGCCACTCCACCACTGACACTGCCAATAAATAGTTATCGTTTCTCTCAGCATCCACATTAATCAAGCCTAACGTCTTCTAGGACTTCTTTGGGTTCTGGAAGCAGTGCATTTTGCATTTACAAAAATTTTTTTAAGCTCACTTGTGCTGTTACTTGCAAATTGTCCACCTCAGGTGGGGGACTCACAACAAAAGGCTCTAGATTCTCTGTGAATTGCAATGCAACAGGCATTCCCAACAATGCTCCTAGAGGGTCCTTCTCCACAGAAGCCTCAGAAATCCCCTCCCATGCCTCTGGGAGTCTCTGGAGCATCTAAGTTACCCATGGGCTCCTTGACCTCACGCTATATGCCATTAGAGCTACAATTGCTAGTTGTATACTACAAGATCCTGGAAATAGTAGTCATCCTGGGCCGTGGCCTAAGACCTCCCATACTTAGGTGTCCCTAGGTCTTGGGTCATAAAAGCAATATCCCAGCAATAATTTCAGCATGGCTACCAAAGCCTTTCTGCTACATAACAGAGCTAACCCGGGACCCTCTGGCATATCCCATCTGCAGCAGGGGGCAGCCCTCCCTGTCCTCAGTCCCTTGTCAGGTGCCTCAGTGCGACCCTCTCTCAGACTCCTCAAAGCCACTTGCCATCAGCAGAGTAAGCGGCAAAGGGAGTTCTCACACTTTACAGATAGAATAACCACCATGACAACTGCTAGAGCTCCATGGGGGAGCTGCTGTTTTTTACCCCTGAACCAGATGTCCCCAAAGAACAAATAGTGAGGCCCAAGTGTTAGCACAACTGGCCAAACTTCAGACAGTCATCTTAGCAGTGGGCACCATGGTCGACAATTGATCCATGTATACATTTTTCAACTTTTGAGCCACGTTGCCTGTTTTGGGGTAAAGAACTCTGGAAATCTCTTGTCCCACAGATCCCAAAAGATAAATCAAGATCACACATACCTTCCTACTTACTAAAGCCATAAAGACAAGACCTTTATTCAGAGTTTCAGATCTTATTAACCATGACCAAAGTACTCACTGTACTTCTTAAAATACCTAGTTCTGGGCCCTCGAACTGGTGTTCAACAGAATTCTCATCTCCCCTACCAGCCTCAAGCTACGGACCTCATAATGACTTACTTAAATAAGTTCAAATTCGATTAAATGCAACATGGCACATGTCAGCCATCAGTCAAACATCTGAGGTGAATTGAATTAACGTGTCTACATTTTTTGATATTTGTTGACAATTTTAAGTCTCATCTCTCCTCTTCCCGTCATACCCCACATCAGGGCGAGTAATAAGAAAATCTAAATTCTTTTTCCCTCAGTGCCAGGGGCTGGGGGGTGGGGGTGGGGGATGTGCAAACCAGAGAGTGGAATCATCAGTCTGGTCCTACCCTCTAACCACCATAAAAAACCAAGCCAATCTTCTTTTTCTGCTCTCTCAAACCATTTCAGAACTGTGTGGGTACTTCCCTGATCTCCCCAGTTTCATTTTATGATCAACCTTTTCATACTCTCTCAGGGTGTGTGTGGTATTATCATCTGGGCATCTGAACCACATTTTCCCCACTACGCGTCCACAATGGCAACCCTGACACTATTAAGTTGAAATAATCCATTTCTTTAGGTCTTCTTTCTCTCAATAATTTTCTATATACAAACAAAAAATTTAATATTGTTCTATAGTTTACAGTGTATAGACAGTCCCTGACTTATAGTGGTTTGACTTACAATGTTGTGATTTCATGATGGTGTGAAAGCAACATACCTTCAGTAGGATCTATTTTGAGTTTTGAAGTTTGACTTTTCCTGGGTGAGCGATAGGTGGTACAACGCTGGTGACACTGGGCAGTGGCAGGGAGCCACAGCTCCCAGTCATCATGTGATCACAAGGGAAATCACAGCAGGGGCAGGGCCTTCAGAACCACAGGCTGCTAGATCCCAGCTCTGCCCTTAACTAGCCATGTGATCTAAATCACTGTTTAATTGTTTCACACACATCGGGATTCACTTCAAGGGGGGTGTTAGGAGGAGTGAATGAGATGTATGCTAGAACAGCGTAGGTGGCCACCAGGTGTCACACCTGGGATAGGGAAGTGAGTGCCATAGAGGTTAAGTCTGACTCCTGGTTGACAAGACAGGGGCCAGCTGGAGACTAGGAAGCTGGCCAGAGCTTGTGGGACATCCACAGTCCGGGCCTGGCATTGAGGGAAGGGCTCAGCCCTGCCGCACCTGCCTCCTTCCAAGCATTTCAGTGCCCCTGGGTCCGACCAGACAAGCCCCAAAGGCAAGGACTGTGGCAAAGCCCTCTACCCTCAGCCCCAGACATGGAGCAAACAGATACAGAAGCATCTTCCAGCGCACTTTAATCAAAATTCCACCATCAGAAGAGTCCTTGTAGCATACAATGTTAGGATGGGCATGTCAACTTGATCCTACAAATGGAATTTCCACAGATTTGCACTTCAAACATGTATGAAAAATAAAATATATAATATTTAGCTTTATAAATTTCCCCACTTCATCACTTTGTCCTTAAAATAAATTACTATCTCTGTCCAGTAAATTAAGCAACCTGGAGTCACAAAGCAAGTATCAGTCAAATGACTTCCATTTCCTGAAAAAGTTCTGGGAGAAATACTTGAGACAGTCAAATGCTTACAGGAATCAACATGAATTAAAACTAGCACATTCCTCACAGTGGGGCAAGACATCAAAAATGGAAGGCTGCTAATGGCTGTTCTTCTCTGTTGGGAAAAAATAAATCCACCCTGACCATACTGAATGGTTGTGGAAGCTGCAACTGAACTTTTGGCACCGGTGGAGAAGAGAGGCTTTTCAAAGCAGCCATTCCCAGCAATGATTCCATCAAAGCATCAGTCTGAGGGAGAAGTGACGGAGGGGGAGGGACAGCTGCCACAGTCGTTCTCCAGAACTTCCGTCTTCGTTCCCACTCCCAGCCCCCTCTGGAGGCCCGGATGCCCCCTCCATCTTGGAGAAGGCAGGATGTTGTCCAAGCAGCCTGCCCTCCTTGAGCTGAAGAGTTCCTCACAGCATGGTAAAGAACACCAAGAGAAAAGCCCTTCTGTGGGCAGTAGGGACTGCTTTGCTGCGTGCTCAGGGGACAGGAGGGTATACTCTATACACAAGGAACATAGATACTCCAGCAGGAGGGCCGCACAGCCTTTAAAGGGGACAGACAGAAGGGGCACACAAGACATCAAGCATCCAAGAGGGCGGACAAGACTGCGGTGTGCTAGCAATCACAGGGGCTCTACACGGGGCCTCAAAGGCCTTAATCCCCCCACCCCCAGCAGGAAGTCAGATATCTCCCCACCTGCAAGCTCAGGGCAACTTCCCCCCTCAAAACAACACAATCTTGGTAAAGAACAAAAAAATCCAGTGACGAGGGCTGCTACAGAGCCTCGGCCTTCAAGATTTCCTAGGAATGAGCTTTGGGGGCCCCAAACCATTCTGGCAGGGGCTTTGTACACAGTTTAACTGGGGGAGGAGGTGGCCTTGTACTTATGACAGGAACAGCCCAGCCCTGGCCTCAAAGAACAGGAGGCAGCTACAAGTCAAGGAGACGCTCTTCACAGGTCTCCACGGGCCACTTAGAAGCCCCTCCAAACACATCAACATTGTTGTCCACCCAGGGTATGATGTTGCCAGGCATATTCGTGGAGCAGTTGGCAATGTTGATAATTTCTTGTGCACGAAGGACGCGGTCCCATATGTTGAACTGGCTGAGCTCCCCCACGAATGCCTGTGTGGCATCAAACCTGCCCCCAACGGTGTCCTGGGGGGGGAGGGAGAAGCACATCAGCACAGGTTCAAAAAGTGGACAGGTCTGCTAATTCTCCTGGACTGTGAACAGTCTCTGGGAAGGGATGCCAACTTGGGAGGGAGATGGGGACACTGGGGCATTTTCCCAACTCCCTCCAACTCTGGCTACACCCCAGGATCCGATTCCTTCACATCCCAGAGCTCCAGGTCATATAAAACCACCTTGAGAATAGAGTGGAAAGATATTTGCCCAAATTCCCAAAGCAAGCACTAGCTCCAGCTCTCCAGACTTCCAGCCTCTCCCAGGGAAGTGAGGGGAGGAATGGGCAGTCAGCAGACCTCAAACACAGGCTGAAACATCAACTCTTAACCTGCCCAGGAGTAGACAAGCAACTTACATTTTCCCCTCTCCCAAAGGGCTAATTTCTTGAAGGCAGTTTCTAAAGTCACCTCCACCCCCACCTCCCTCAGGGTGTTGAGCACCCCCACAGGCGTGCCCTGAGTGTCCCAAAACACTGAGCCAGCAGCTCCTAGAAGATACTGTATCAGTCCTTGGCATGCTGAATCGATGCTATGCCTGGCAGAGGCCAGACACCTGGAGAGAACCTGAAGTCACTCCATGATAGCATGACCCCAGGGACACTCCTGATCACCTGGGTTGGACTCCATTCTGTAATCTTTCTGAACCCACCACACTAACCTGGTCCTCCTCCCTCTGCCCCACAGGCCACAAGACAGCAGGGTAAGCTGGCCGTAACGCCTCAATGGCCAGGTCTGGCAGGCCTACAGCTGGCAGGGAGCCCAGGAGCAACCTGCAAGTATAGCCTTGTGCTGCTCCGCTGGCCACCATGCTCCCCTCTTGTACCCTCTGCACTCACCTGTTCCTGCCCGAGGATCAACACACCCCCTGGCTTGATGGGGTGCCAGGGGGCCAGGTTCTCCCCAGTGCCGAGTTTCTCCCCATCCTGGAAAGCTTCCCACATGCCATCCCGTGTCGTCCAGGTGATACAGATATGGTGCCACTTGCCATCACTGACAAACAGGGGCAGCTGTGCAACCTGTGGACAGCAATGTGCCCATGAAGGGTCCCCTCAGAGTTTGCAGAAGTCTGACCTACAGAGGGACTGGAAGCCCTGCTGCTACCATCATGGGGGGGTCCCTGCTGATCTCCCCTTCTCTGCTCTTTGGGTGACACGGGCAACTCCACCCTTCAGAGAGCCTTGGATGGAGGCCACTGCGTGGCACAGACAAGCGGCAGGCAGCCCTGACCCCAGGGTGGCCCGGCTTGGTACTGGGTTTGGCTAAGGTTCCAGGATGCTGTCCAGACTGAGCATACATGAAGTGATGGACAAGACCCCTCCCTGCCATGCTGGGTCCAAATGCTTCATGCCAGAGGGCCTGAAGGGAAGTCAGGGTTCTACTGGGCCAGCCTCTTTAGAAAACAGTCGGAGCAGGGGTCTACATTCTAAGCAGAGGCTCAAATTCTATCATGACCCTTGGGGACTCTGTGTGTGTGTGTGTGTGTGTGTGTGTGTGTGTGTATTCCTGTGTAGGAGAAAAAAGGCCTATAGTTATGTGGGAGTGTGCACTGGGGGTGCACACAGGGACCTCTATGCAATGGAAGGAAGGGCACTCTTGACCCACATAGTCCATGCACAGTCCTGTGAGCACTACAGCCCAGCCCAACCCAGTGCCATCCTGTTGTTACTGCTGGTATCCTAGCAACCTGCGGCTTCCTCCCAGGAATTGGCTGTTTACGTGCCACCTAACCTAAGAGGAAAACAAGGTTCTGGGCCCCACTGTGTCCAAGGGTGTTACTTAGAACAATTAATCCCTGGCTCAGGGACATGGTCACCACTAGAAGGAGGCAAGCAGCAAGATTCCACAGCATTTCCCACTTAAACTCCACCCAAGATGGTTCAGTAACGGCAGAGTAAGGGGCCAGGGTAGAGGCAGTAGGGAGCTGGAATAGCCATTCAAACGCTTAGCTCCAAGAAGGTTGTGAGGACACATTTGTTTGGCTATGTTGAGTCTAACTTCAGAATGGAAGTTTAAGTGGGGTTTCCTAGAGGTCCCACAGATGCCCAGAGTGGAGGTCTTAAGACAATCACACTCTTGAATGTCAAAACCAGCCAGTCTATTGAAAAGAGATATTTACTCTGGAAAATCAAGACTATAGGGACAGGGAACAGATCAGTGGTTGTCATGGGCTGGGGTAGGGGCAGGAGCTGAGCACAAAGGGGAATGAGATTTGGTAGGGGGAAGTGGGGAGAAATGAAACACTCATATTTTAATTGTGGTTGTCACAGAACTGCATGCCTTTGTCAAAACTGGTTGGACTGTTCACTAAAAACTGTAAGTTTTAATGTAACCTGTACCTCAATAGACCACCCCAAAAAGATATGCTGATAAATATCCTACACATACCCGTATGGCCTTGGGGAATGGCCTTCACTGATTGGCCCAAGGGCCTGTAACCATTCAGGTTGGCCCAAGAGACCCCAGCTCTGTTCCTCCCATAGTGTCTGGCCCTGTAGCCAGCTGTCAGACGCTGCCACATCCTGACCATTGCCATCATTATGGGAGTGGGTGGTGTCCAAGCAGGCCTCACCTTGTCGTTGATTAGCAGCTCAATGGGGTTGTTGCCCCACTCTATCAGCACGATCTCGTTGGCCTGTCCAGGCACCGCGTAAGAGAATGGGGTGCCGATGCCTGGCAAGGCACTGGATCGCAGCCACAGGCAGATGGTGAAGGCATACAGTTCAGGCAGCGTTTTCTTGATCTTGCCATACAGGTAGTTTGTGCGCAGGGGGAGGGACACTTTGAATGCATCGGGAGACTTGAACGCACTGTTGCCTGGGGAGGGTGGAAAAGAGAGGTCATGGTGTGTTAGCCTGCTCCCCACCAGTGCAGCCCACAGCCACAGCTCACCTGGACACCGACTTCCCCCACGTTGGCCCTTCAAGGAACAGAGTACCTACTACTGGGGAGCCAACCTGCAAAGCACTACCAGCCCAGGAGTAAACAAGAGCAGCCTTGTTCTTGAAAGCTTGAGGAAGCAGGTGAAGAAAAGCTGAATTTAATTTTCTAGTTAAATTAAGCCAGAAAACCCTTCTTCAGTGCCTTTCTTAAAATTCTGGCCCCTTCAGCTCCTTCAGCAAGGGCGGGGTCGGGGCCCTACCAGACTTGGGCTTAGATGTAGGAAGTCCTAACAGGGACCTGGACACTCGATAGACACTCATCAAGGCAGTTAAGTCTCTGTCACTTCTCACCACTGCCACCCAAGCAAAGGAATCCATATGGGTGCCTGGACACTACAGCTTAACTCAGGAGTGGCTTTTTGAACTAAATTCCTCACATGAATCTACTTCGCTCATGACTGGCCTTTTCTTTCTCAAGAGAAGATTGTGTCTATTGACCATTTCCTACGGTTTGGAGTCAGTCAGAGACAGAAATACAGCGGTACCCCTGCCCGCTGATGTGAGTGCCCCTAGCCAGAGACTTGAGCCTTTGGGGCTCACCTGGGACTGATGAAACCCCGACTGTCCTCATGTAAATGGCACTTCCAAAATCTCTGAAAGCCACTGGTACTCTTAAATTGGTCTAAGTAATTTCTAATAATTTTGACTTAAGCTCAAAATTAACAATAAAAATAAACACGCAGAAGGCAAGTCCTTGTCTCTAGTTATCACAGATTCCAAAGTTTGCAGGGTACCACCCGATTCTGTGAGTGGTCATGGCAGCAGCTTCCTCTTTTTTGGGGACTAGACGCTTCTGGTGAAGGAGCCTAACCACCCTTCGCTTATTCAGCAAGTATTTATTAGGCATCCACGAGGGCCCAGAGGGACTCCATCACCATGAAAAACAGGCAGGGTCTCTGGACCCAGAACTGATGGAACCAGACTGCCTGTGTCTCATGTGAGTGCATCAATCGGCCCCTTCTATGGAACAGAGGCCAGAACGATGAGGTTTTCTGCACTGCAACCTCCCAGACTCATTTGCTTTCATAGCCAATAACATGTGAGAGAAGCTCTTTGGTGCCATGGTTCGCCCCCAGCCAAGAAGACCTGCAAAGAAAAGCAATAGGGCCCAGCAAAACCCTTTCAACCTCTCTGGAACAGGCAGCAGAGAAAGACTAGCCTCTGGGCTTCAGAGGTACTATTTACTGGAATCTGCTACTTGTGCAGTTTTGCCAGGTTCATCCCAGGCTCCCTGTCTGCAGAGCCGCTGAGTACCCGGTGAGGGCTGGGAAGACTTGGGCACCTGCGGAAGCCAAGGAGGGGCAGGCTGGGTACCCGCTAAAGCAAAACAGACTAGGAAGCCCTGCCTCCGATTCTGCAGGTTGTGCAGTTGAGGCACCAAGGTTCGGAGGAGTGAGAGGACTTACCCCAGGTCACACAGCTAATGAAGGACAGAGCAGGGAGTGGGAGTCCCTCTCTCAACTACATGCAGCCACTAGTACTTAATCAGCAAATGGCCATGTTCTTCATGAAGACATGATTAGCTAATAAAGAGAAATGGCTTCTATCCTTGCAGGTGGGCAGGCCTGCTGATTTAATAAGGCTCGGTGTCAGTAATATTGTTAGCTAGGTGAAAACAGAGAGGTTTAATTAGACCTCTGAGAGTCAAGGGGCAGAGGATGGGCCCACACCCTGAAAGCTGGTGCCCTCTATTTATATCAAACAGCTTGAAGGTTTAGGGGAAACTTCGTTAAAACCAATTAACACATTAAACGGCCTGACCAATAAATCAGAGGCTGCAGGTGGCAGACAAGTGAAAACAGGGGGCAGCTGAGGCCAAAGAGAGATAGGTTCTGTCTTCTCAGTGGCAACGTTTACTTCAACTCCAAGGTGGGCTGTGCCTGGCCCGCTGGCCTGGAACCTGAAGGCTCCTACAGATGAGCAAATCCCATGACAAAGAAAACGAGCATCCTTGTGTTCAGACAGCGCAAGCATCTGCAGAGAGCTCACCCTTGGGCTCTGGAGAGCCTCTTGCCCAGTGGGACTAAATTCCGCACACCACTCCAGGCTGCAGCCTCTGGGCCTCTTGTCCTCTGGAGTCATCACCAAGTTTAACCCCCCACTCTGCAACCTGCTGGACCCATGAATGCATGAATCACTTGGTTCTCTGACTCAGTCCCTCATCTATAACTAATACCTTCCTCACAGAGTGGTTTCAAGGGTTACAGAAGACACAGAATGTGGAAGTCACAGCCTGGCATCTGGCCCCAAACCAAGCCCATAATAGGCAGGAGATGATGGACCAAGGGCCAGCATCCCCAAAGCCCCCTTACTTTGCATATGCTTGAGGTCTATTCCTCCAAGCTTAGTAGGATGCTTTGAAGAACAGAGTTTATTTTCCACTCATGGTCTTTTTGGGGCCTGGGAGTTTATATATTCCTTTATTCTCATCACAAATAGGACAAATGGAAATTCAGAATTACCCAGAAAACAAATTGATTGGCAAATGATTACATTCCTCAAAGACTCATTCCAGAGCTGGGTAGAGCACACAGAAGGATTCTAGAGTTCATGTAGTGGGTCAGTACCAGATCCTGAGGTCTCTACAAGGCCAGTCAGGGGCCCTGCCCTGTAGAGCTCAGTGCTATCTAGAACATGAACCACCTTTCTGTGCCAGACGAGCTGGGGGCTTCCTCTAAAGCCTAGGTATCAAAAGGGCAGGTGCTGGAATCCACCTGGGGATGGGAGGGATAGTCACAGAGTGCCAGCTCCCGGGTGGTCAAAGCTATGTTGCTGTTGCTGCTCACCAGCTGGTGGCCCAGGTCCCATTTCAGTCTCCTCTCCCCAAATGACACACCTCTGGCCGAAACCTTCAGGGCATTTTTCTCATGTGTATAATGGGTATAAGAGAAGCCCTCTCTCACAGGGGTGATGTGCTCAGCACACACTAACACAGTAGGCTTCTATTAACCTAATCCTTGTTAGCAACTCAGCCACTGAGCCAGGCAAGGTACACGGCCACCAAGGTCTCTGGTGGAGCTCTCTTTTTGTTCTACAGCTACCCCCTTCAAGATACTAAGTGGCTGTGATGGGCCTGTCCCATAGCCCTGCATGTCACCAGGTTCCACTGTGGGTGAGGCTGGGGAAAAGAAAGGCAAGCCACCCTCTCCTTGGACCCGATGCAGCCTTTCTGTCCTGTCCACAAGAAAGGCTGCAGCTGCCACTGCTCTGCCTTCAGGGAAGGCTCTTGAGACCTAAGGAGTTTCCTGAGGTCACTCGGCAGAGGTGAGGCGAGAGGACATTCTTTCAGAAACTCAAGATTCCAAGTCTAACAGGGAAGTCACCCACCCCTTTCTGAGAACGATAGGAAGGAAGAAAAAGTAAAGTGATGAAGGAGACCTGTGACTTCAATAGAACAGAAACACTATCTCCTTGATCAGCTGGCCCTCCTTTGCTGGAGTCACTAAAGGCACAGCTGGACGTTGTCCTGTCAGTTCATGAAAGGGAGTAATGAGAAATTATCAGGCTGGTGCATGTGAGAAGATTACAATCTCATATCCACTATCGGCTAACTTAAACTTCACTTCCAGGCCGCCTGGCAGTTTTGGGAGTTGATAATGCAGTCTGAATTACTTAGGGCCCTCGATCCCTTCCCTTCCTGTGCCCCATGGGAGAAACTCACCCAACCCAGTGTGAGCAGAGAAGAGAAAGATACTCAGGATCCATTGAAGGACTACTTAAGAAGTGGCTGAAATGCCCACATGGCAGAAGGATGGGGTAAGATTGTCCAAGCTGGTCCTGAGGGCACTGGCTTTCCCATGGATAACACCAGGGGCCTGGGGGCTAATTCTTGAGAGGACCAGCCTCAGTCACACTATTGTTTGCTCAAACAGCCAGGAGCTATCTCCATGCAGGACCAGTCACTGCAGATACTCCGGGGGGTAACTGCCAGGGATGGAAAGCAGGCTGCTCCCAGCAGCAATAGGTCCCTTCTGTTTCTACCAGGTCAAAGATACAAGGCCATTAAGACAGGCACTGTCAGGCAGAAATCCTAAACCCCCGTGCACCATGGGAGATGCCTCAAGTTGAAAAAAGCAACACTTCATTTGAGAAACAGAGAAGGGAAAGCAGAGAGCTGCTGGGATGGTAAAGAATACTATGGTTTTCTGCTCGTAGGACAGGTAGGTTTGGAGATGACCCAAGAGCAGCCTCAGAGCCTGGTGCAAAGAGTCAACAAGCAGGGGTCACCACTCCCTCAAGGGGAGTAGTGGCCTGTCTGTAAATGGGTGGCTGTAGGGCCAGCCCCCTTTGCCTGTTCTGCCTTGCTCTGAGCCAAGCTTCCCTTACACTGCAGCCAAACACTAGGACAATGGGGTGGGGGGCTCGGAGGGGCGTCAGCCAGAGGGCGACAGAGAAGCTAGCCAAGAACTCACCTCGCTCCAGCTCAGTTACCCTCTGCAGCAGAGCATTTAGGGCATTCTCGGTCTTCTGCCGGTGAACCGAGGTCTCATTGTGGAGCAGGGACTTCTCATCCTCCAGCTCTGCCACCTTGCGCAGCAGCTGCCTCTCCAGCTCCCCCAGTCGCTGCTGGAGCACCTCTCGAAAGTCGGTGGGCAGCACGGCGGCGTTGGACACGTTCACTCGGAGCTGGTGCTTTTAGATGGGGAGAGGGACGCGTGAGGGAGAAGTATTAAGGCCATTTAAAAAGAAATTGTGAAATGTAGCTCTAAAAGCCCAACCACACAGGGAGACGCTTCCAAAACGGGAGTATTAAATTGTGCCAATGGCACGAAGGGGAGCACTTCACGGACGCTTTTTTCTTTTTTGTATGGAAAGGATTTCAAAGGCAAACAAGAATCGGCTCACTGCAATCTTTGAAACGTATGAATTCCATTTTCCTCTCTCAGAAAGCTATATGACTCCTCTTGCTAAAAAGTCAAAATTTTAATCAGTATCTACCATCCTTGGGTAAAGATCACAACACAGTGAAGACTTAAAAAAAAATTAACCAAAGGTACTCAAAGCAGATGAGCTTTCATCTAGAAGTGGAAACAGCCCCCAAGTCCTGATATGGCACAAAGGTGAGTAACTATGCTTGCAGAGATGTTACTAGAAAATGAGAGACCTAAAATGTGATAGTTCTGAATTTCAGGAATCTTTGCTTTGAATGCTGTTTCTAAATCCTTACTTCCTATGTGTTTTACTCCTCTATCATCATGCTGTCTGGAGGCAGTCTGCCGCTGGCTAGCCATGAATCCTTGGCAAGCTATTTACCCTCTTTCTAAGCATTTCAAATTGTAAAACGCAGTTAAGAGGATCTGCCTCAAAGGACTGTTGCAAGGGTTAAAATTAGATAATATGCCTGGTGTATATTCAGTAAACTAGAAATGTTAGCTGCTATTAATCATAAAGAATCAAGGGATATACAGATGCTGGAAATACTGTACTTAGCCAACAGGCCACAGGAAATCCTCAAATAATTTTGTAATAATTACCACCTGTAATGGAAACCTAGTTCTGTTAATAAGCATTCTGGTAAGCGTTTTTAACAGAAACGTTCCACACTTTTTAAATAGGGTTCGAAAGCAAAGATGTAAGTTAAATGAGGATTTCTCTTGCAAAGTTCTGAACTGCATACACCTTCCAATAAAGAAAGGGAATAAGATCCCTTCTCCCCCAAAGCAGCCTGGAAGGGCACCTTAGAACGAGCACAATTTGCGGACAGAGCATCTTTGAAGTTAAAACCAGGTTTCCTCCAAGCGCCAACACGCGTGCGCCCGGGACCCGCCGGCGCTTGCCTCCCCGCGGAGACCCTGAGGGTCTCTGGTCCAGCCCAACATGATTTATAAAAGGAAACACCGGACGCCCGGGGCAGCTGACTGCACGCGGCAGCCGCACGTCACCCGGCACAGCCTCTGAGAGCGCATGCGGCCCCAGGGGGCTCGGACATTTACAAGAAGAGAAAAGGCCGTCCCGGTGCGCTCAACCCGACCCCGGGAAGTGACTGGCCTCACCGCGGACTGTCCCGGCGCGCGGGGTGGGGGAGGGGAAAGAGCTAACCCTTTCCTTCCAGCAAGAAGCAGGGGTGGGGGCGGGATGCGAGACCCGTAAGTAAGTTCTCGAGCCCGACCTAGAACCAACCCTCACCCCCGACCCCAAGCTCAGCTTGCTGTGTCCCGCACAGGACCATGCGCCCCACCACCACCCCGCGCCTCGGACCCTCCGCCGCCCTGAGCTCGGCTACCTCGAGGCTCTCCAGGCGGTCCTTGAGGGTCTGCAGCGAGCGGCTGAGCTGCTCCACGACGTGGCCAGGGTCCCGAGGCAGATCGCCCATAGTGTCCTTGCCTGTGGCTCCTGGGCCCGGCGCCTTGCCGCCCGCCAACCCCTCACAGCGCGCCAGCTTGCCGGTGAGCTCGCGGATGGCCTCGCGCTGCGCGCCCAGCGTCTCCTTCTGCTGCACGACGGTCTCGCGCAGCTGCAGCACCGCAGCCCGCAGCTCCTCCTCGGGGCTCAGCGCGCCGCCCTGCATGGGCATCGCGGGCAACGGGCAGCCGGCGCGCGCCGCCTCCGGGGGCAGCGCCGTGCACACGAAACGGCTGCCAGGCGCCGGGCCGTCCTGGGCGCCGGCAGCCACGGCGAGTGCCACGCCGGCGGCCAGCAGCGCCAGCATCCCGCCGCCTCGGCGCTCACTCCAGCATCAGCCAGCAGGCGGGCGCCGTCGGGGCGCGCGACGGAGGCGCCTCCGCTGCTGGCTGCAGCCAGGCGCGCCGCTCGTGGGCAGCTTGAGCGCGGGAGCTAACGGAACTGCCTGCTTCACGTAGACCGCTCTCTCCGCCCTGCGCAGCGCTCTGGTCCGACCGGTCCCGCGCGCCCTTTCTTAAGCTGAGGGGGGCGGTGGGGGGAACGGCGCGTGGGGTGCAGCTCCGCGAGCTCTGATTGGCTCGGCTGGGCTCGCGTCAGCGAGGGGGCGGGACGGGGGCGCCTCTCGGCGGGCGGGCGCGTATGTGGGCCCGAAACCCGGAGCTTAGCGCGGGCTCCCGGGGCCCCCCAAAAAGAAGGACTGAGGGTAAAAAAAAAAAAAAAAAAGAAAGGAAAAAGAAAAGACAAAAAAGAAAAAAAGCCGCTCTGGGTGCCTTCGCGAGCCTTGGCCGGCGTGTCCAGGCGCCTCTCAGACCCTAGGACGCGGGCATCGGGCTGAAGAGAAGCCGGCAGCTTCCTTGGGGCGGCTTCTGAGCTTCTGTCTCGGCGCGATGCGCCTCTCCGCGAACACCACCGCCCCTGTGGGAAGGGACCCCCCCCTTCCCGCTTTCCAAGTGAGGAAAGTGAGGAGGAGCCCCAAGAGGAATTCGAAGCCAGGTCTGCCGTCGAGAGCCTCCGCTGGCCGCGAGGGCCTCCTCGTCAAGGCTGCTGCCGCCTCTCCCTGAAGGCGGGAAAGAGACGTACGACGGCCGCCCCCCGGGCCTTCGGCCGCGTGCACGTTCACCTCGGCCCCCACCGCCGCCTGCCGCGGTGGGAAGACTTCTCAGGTCCCCGGGGACCGGAAACGCAGGCCAGACACCGACTATGCGCAGGGGGCGCCCGCACAGCTTCGCGCGCACACCGCCTCCACCGAGGGCACGGCGCGGGGGCCGGCGTCACGAGGCCACCGGTAGAACTCTCCGTGCTGGTCAGGCGACAGCCCAGCAGGTGGTGACCTTACCCAGCAAGACCTGGGGTCCGCAAGTCCATCGGAGCGCCGCCATCGCGGTGGTACCACGTAGTAAACCCGGCCCCGCCCTCGTGCGCCGGTTGCCCGCAGGTCCAGTTTCCCAGCGCGAGGCCGCTCTTCTCACATTCTTGGAGAGCCCAGATTTGCACATAAACCCCGAAAGGCAGGAGCCAATTTGTTGCAAAATCTTGGCTGTGGCTTGCCAACAGGTTCAGAGATTTTGATGCACAGCTACAGACCGAGCTGGTTTACTGCACATTATAAATGGAAACTTTATTTTTTCTCAGTATTTTAAAGAAATTCTATGGCAAGGTCATTAATCACACTATCCATTATACCAGAAACAAAATGGATTTGTCGCTTGTGCACAGAAGCTGAGGTTGATTCTGAAAACAAACTGTATCAAAATAAATGAAATTATTATGATAATATAAAATAGACTACAGTGATTAATCTCCAGAAACCAAATTTTGACCTGCTTTGCACTTCAAACAATAGCTTCTGTTATGTAAATACTTGTGGGGTTTTCAAGGACAATATAACTAAATTATAAGAAAAGTTCTATTCGTGAAAATCTCTTTATGGATAAACATCAGCGACAGAAAATCTGGTCTATACAACACCTAAAGCAGAGGACAGTGGAGGTGATGGTGGTTCAGGTAAGAATATTCTTTTGTAGGAAAATATGGGGTGGGGATGGAGGCAAGTTGGTAATGGGCTAATGCCACTGTTGGTCGGTATCACCAGGAGGTGTCAACTTCAGGTAGTAAATATGACCTTGAACAGGCTCATTCCTCTTACATCCTTACTTCAGTTCTTTGAAAACTCCAAAAGTTCCAGTGAGCCCATATATACACAAATTGCAGTAATGAAGGCAGTAAGGTTGTTATAAAATATTACATTTTAGGTGATTCCATAAGGCACCAAATCCAGACATGTTCAGAATTACCCAGATAAGGATTTCACTTTTCAATTTTCACTCATAGGTCTGATTTTTTTTTCTGAGACCTAGGTGGATCTTAATTGGATGTGAAAATAGAGTAACATAGCCTATATTGTTCCATATATCCATTCTTGACACAGGCTGATACATTTATATTTGCAACTACTTGAAATAGATACTTGTTCCTTTAATAATTAAATAAAGTCAAGTGTATTTCCAGAATTCTAATTTTCTCCTGAACAAAGAAGGCAGAGTATAAGAAGACATAAAAATAACAAAGCATATATCCCAAAATAATTACTCTTAAATTTCTGAAAAGAGATTCTAATATGAGAAATGATCAGTGAAATTGCCAAAGATGGAGAGACTGAGGCATTTGAGCTTAGTTCACAAGGGTATTATATGCTATTTAGGGTTTGATTTTGTTTTCCTGGTGCAGTGGGAAAGCCTGCTGGCTTAGAAACAGGGAGTGAGTCCTAATGTCAACTCTGTCATGGGCTAAGTGGTTTGGAGCAAGTCATTTCTCTTCCTGGGACCTCAGTTTCCAGTGTATAACATAAGGGGATTAGACTAGATTCTCCAAAGACCCTCTGGCTATGCTCAAGAGCTGATAGTTGGGGGAAAAAAATCACTGTTTGGTGTGATGAATGTAACATTGCAGAGCCTTGTCCTTTCTGTTTGTGTTATGAGCCACCTGTAACCAAGGATGAGTTTGGGAAGGTGGGGTGTTTGTGTATACAGCAGGTAAACCTTCACACAAAGATATGCTGTAGCTGTGGTTAAAACCTGCTGTCGACAACATGAAAGCTTGTCCTTGGTTTACTCACAGCACAATATTGTCTACCTGAAGGATCCTACATATCTGACTCATGCTATCCATAAGGATGGTTATGCGAGTGGCAGAGACCAGGGCCCACAGATTTTCCTCCATAAAAGTCGTGCAGATCTGCAACAGTGAATCAGCTCCACCTAATCTCTTAGTGTAACTGATGCTGCGGCATAGTAACCACCCACTCATTCACTATGTCTCCTGGCTCCCAGGTCAGCTGAGAGCCCAGTATGGACTTCAGCCGTGTGCTGGAAATCCTGATGAGCTCATTCCGCCTCCATTTTATAGCCCCATCTGTTTGGTTCCCTTGTTCTTCTCACATGCATTTTTATCTTGGTCTTCTGGGAAATGTGCTAATTTCCACCATGGTGTCAGAGGATCCCATCTTATACTTTCTTGCATTTCCTCCTCTCTTTCTCAGTGACACTTGGGAAGTCAGGAATGGGGGTGTGAGCTCAATAACAGAATCCAAGGACGGCTTTCTGTGAACATGACTCAGGAACTGTCCTTACTGCTGAATTTCAATTGGGAGGGAATTAAGAGTGATGTTTTGGGGGTGTTTTTGTTTGTTTTTCTTTTTTTTCTCTCTCTCTTTTTTTTTTTGGTAGGATTCAGTGCAGACACAACAGGATTTGGAGGCTCTAGTGAATTATAACCAATATTCTTTTATTCCCAAAATGCTAAGACCTTTTCAAGAATGAATTTTTCACTAGACTGAACTAATAGCATGGTAGAGTAGAAAAAAATGCTTGAGATTTGGAATCTTGTTTCAGTCCTAGTTTTATAACTTGCCATTTGACCTTGAGAGGATAGCTTAACCTCTCTAAGTCTCATTTTTCTTATCTCTAACACCAAAGCCAAATTTACTACAAAGTATTATTGTCAAGCTTAGTGAGATAATGTATGTGAACATGTTTGGCATATAGCAGGTGCACAATAGATGCTAATTGTCTTTTTTTTTTCCTTTTCTCCACTGATTTCAGAGTTGAATTATATAAGTTCTTTCAGAAACAAAGTTTAAATTTTTTCTTTATTTTCTACAATGTCCATTTGGAATTAAATGAAAGCAGGAATTCTTGAGAAAGAACAGGCTAGCCTCTTTAGAGGAAAGGTAAGGGATGAGAACTCTGGAAAAATTTAGTGGCATCTCAGAGAAAGTTATCCTATCCTAGTGTGCATGTATGTGTGTGTGTGTTAAAATGAGGCATTGTGTTTACTCATAAGATTTAGCCAAACTATTTAACACTTACACTAACTTTTATCACTAGGCCATGTGCCTGAACCCAACTAAAAGATTTATAGTCCTTAACATTTAAGTGACTGAATTTGTGTTGCTATGGGATCCCAATAGATTTAAGGCCCCCAAATAAAGCAAATGTTCTTTCCTCAGTGCATCTGGGTTCTTCTTGAATGACATATTTCTGGCTTAATTTGAGGAGTATGTCATAGGAGGCATTGAGTTTCAGACAGTGTTCCTGTATGAGTATATGATCACATGTGGCTGGAAAGCCATGGTTTGGGGATTAATTGATAATGCTACCCAACAGATATCAATAAAAAAGGCTTTTGGTGGTACCCTCTGATTTCAAGCAATAGAGCAAGTTGCTAGATAAACTAGGAATAGTATCTTAGCTTAGTTTTTAAAAATAAAGACTAGTGGACTGGGGATGGGTGGAGGAAGGTTTGCGTGGAGAAAACAATTGAAGAATATAGTCTGAATTATTCTATATTAGGAAACACTTGGAAAGTGCCTTGCTTTTACACAAGTTTCACAAGTAGTGAAATTGACTTATATCCAATGAAGATTTATAGCTCACTATCTTCATATAGGTTAAGCATACATTTAGCTTGTTTGAATCTTTGAAAGTGAGAGAAGAGATTTTAAAGAATTTTGAAGACTAGGAAACAGCTTAAGAGAGGTTAATAGGTCACATGGCTATCTAACAACAGGATCAAGCTAGAACTTAGGTTCTCTGGTTCCCAATCAAGGACTCTTTCCTCTGTACTACTCCCTAACTTATTAACCCTTTAAAATGCTTGACCTCTTCAAAAATAGCTTTCTTAAAAATCAACAATTTGCCACGTAAGAGCCAATGACCACTTTTCTATAATTTTCCTGGAACTCATTACAATATTCAACATTGTTGGCTATGGTTTTTGTTTTTTTAATTAAAACTTTTCCATTGTTGGTTTTTATGTTCTGCTCTGCTGGCTTTCTTCCTTGCTTTCAGAGCTCTTTCTCTCCTCCCTCCTTCCTCCCTCCCTCCTTCTTTCTCTTTCTTCTCTTCTCTTTTCTTCTTGTCTTTTTGCATTACCTACCTCCTCAATACATGTGCCGAAAATTGAGTTGTCATTATCTCCTTCTCTCACTATTCTCTCTACCTTAACCAGTTTTATGCTTTTAGTTATGATCTCTAGGTTAGTCACTCTATCCCTGATCTGTACAGACCTCCAGAACATAATAAACCTGTTGCATGCTGGACAGACATGTGAAGGAAATACTGCCACCACTTCTAACTCAGTATGTCCTCAGCTAATTTCATTATTCTCTTCTTCATCCCTCTTTCCTTCCTCCTGTATTCCCTGTTGTGACATATTAATGCTTTCCAAGTCATCCAAATTGAAAACTTTGGAGTTATCTGTGTCTCCTCTCCCAACCTAAGTTCCTAGTCCATTCAAATTCTCAGTTTCTAAGTTCCATTTGTACTTATACAATATGTCAATTCTACATTCACTGTCACAACCTCATCACTCTTGTTCAAAACTATACAACTGCTTCCTAGCTGGATTCTCCAACTCTACCGTCTCCATTTCACCATATATTCTGTTGCTGAGCCAGTTTTCCTGAAGCACAACTGTGATAGCATCTTTACACATAACTTCCATGTTTCCCTATGCAAATTTGTAAACTCTTCTGCTCCATTACATGTCTCCCAGTTTCCTATCCAACCCCATTTTCTACTCTCTTCCTTGAGCATCTCACACTAATCCAAGGAAATTATTTGATGCTTTTCATACATGATCCACACTTTACATCCTCCAGATTTGGAGCATAGGTTGTTTCCTATATCTGGAATGACCTTTCTGCCAATTCTAGAACCACATAATCTATTCATCCTTCACAGCTGTACACAAATTACTCTTTTCACAAAGTTTACCCTGATTCTGCCTCATCTAGAATGACATAGTAAAGGACAGTAATTTATCTTTGCATTCTTTATTTCTTCAACTACTTTCAGTCTATATTATAATTATCTTCTCTACTGGACTAAAAGCTCCTTGAAAGCAACACCCAGGTGTTGTACATTCTCCTTTCAAAAAATATCTTGTTGGATGTGCACAACAGTGCTAGTGCTGTGGAAGAGAAACAGAGATTTTGCTCAATGTATGATTTGTTCAGTGATTTTGCAGGAGGAGTCACTACATTAGATTGGCAGGGGACATGTTTGTGGAGAAGTTGGGAATTAAATTGGCCCTTAGAGAAAATAGAGGAAGGTGTAAAAATGTTGGGTATCTAAAGGAAGAGGCAAGAGAAGGAAAAGTCAAAGCCACTAGAGAAAAACAAGATATGCAGTTAGTAATGTCTGACTTTTAGTCCTATGTTCCAAATCTGTTCTCTGTTTCCAAGGATACCTTAAGATAAATTTATCTATTTCTGGTAGAAGATATCACTCACCTAGTCTCCATAGGGAAAGACAGGGTCATATTTTGGCCAGGTGACCAGAGTAGCTACTTGCAAGAGTGAACAAAGTGTAAGTAGTAACAATGTTCAGTTTTTAATTGAGCAAGGGAAGTGGGAATTTGTGTCTGAAATGTCTACACATTCCAGACTTTCTGAAATTCTCCCAGATGGATACCCAGATGGAAGTGTTACAGAAATGGTGGAGGAAGGGTTAGCATTTTTTTTTTCCTGGTCCTGTAACACCACTTGGTGGAGGTTAAGGTAAAATTTAAAAGAATGAACCTCTCTCCTAGCACTATCAGGTGTCTGAGCCCTAAGAGCAATTGATAATAGAGGGTCAAGGCCAAAACAAGTTTTCCAGTGTTGTTTATTCTCACCGTGTTAGGTTCAGTGCCTCCTTGAGCTTTGAGCTAAAATTCTTATTGCCTCTTTCATCTCAGCTGAATTATTTATTCCCCCTGGAATCTTGATGTTCATACCTGGAATAGCCTCACCTTAGCTAAATGAAAGGTGCAAAGAGACTGCAGGTTTTAGGTTGTTAATCAGAGAGGAACTGCACTATTACCAACCTCCATCAGGGAATATGTTCATCTATGTTCCAGATGACCCGTTGCCATCGCCACTCAGCCCAAGACCATATGAAGTGAATTAAATGCTTCATGTACTTCACTGCTTTTGTTGCAGAGGTGGCAGCTTACTCCAACCAGACTCTTCTTTTGCTATGTGATTCAATGTAGCTAATGAACAGCCCATCTGAGTGGAAGGGGGTAGAGAACATTTCCCTTAAATATAAGCACCTTAAATAAATAAATTCTGCTGAAATTTTCTTTCGTCTTCAACAAGAGCCAGGTAAGTGGCTTTCTTTCCCTGTACAACTCAAATGAATCCCAGTTGGAATTCATCACAAAATATTTAAAAACTCTAAAATGAAGGAAAAAATATTTGGTGGAAAGAAATACTGTGTTATGATTGGTTTTTAAGTCTAGCGTCCTGAAAACTACATAAGGTAATAAAAGGGTTATGAGAACAAAAGCATAATGCTGTATTGCAGCCTTGAGTTTTTGGATTTGACAGATAAGGTCAATTTAATGCCAAAAGAAAAAAAAAATCTCATGGCATATAGAAGCAAAAAGAATAAGAGTCAATGTGTAGCATTTTAGGTTAAAGCTTAGACTTCATTCTTTTTACTGTGTTTCATATTTTTCTTTGCTATTTTGGCACTAAAAAGATTTCTGTCAATTTCCAAACCCTGTAACAAAATAAATATGCATTGAGTATGCTACTTGAAACTGCAGCTAATGTTTTGATGTTTAATCTTTATTTTTAAACAAATAAGCAGTAGCATGAGTCCTGGTTTGGAAAGAACGTAAACACGGAAGTACAAAGAGTATGTGTGTTTGGTAGGTGGTATGGTGGGGTGGGGAATGAGATGGGGATATTGCCATTTCCTCTGCAATTAAATTCAATGTTAATACTCACATTATTACATAAATGTAATTCACAATGTTTCAAGTCTTGCTGAAGATTATATTCACAGAGTAAACTGGCCAGGATATATTAACTCAACAGATAATGATAAGGTATAAATACTTTGCTTTTATTTACTTCTGGGTCTCCAGGTCTAGAATAGTGCCTGGCACATTATAAATGGTCAGTATTTGTTGTGAAAGATGTATTGTTGTAGGGGAGCTGTATGCCCCACAAACATCATTCCCATGGATAGGTGGTATGCCAGTTTAGAGAAAAAGACTCTTAACTTCTTGATCCAGAAGGTTTATTGATAGCTTAATTTGCTTCAGAAAACTACAGGTGAGATACCTATATTACAGTTTTAACTATATATTGGAAATGTGTGAGTCCAGGAGAAACAGCAGAAGCAGAAGCCCTTCTGATTTTGACTGCCTCTTGGGGAATTAAAGAATGGAAGAATAACCTCGCTCCAGAGAATGCAAACTTAAAAGGGCATCCTTTGAGGAGAAGGAGCAGAAAACAGAGAATAAGCCTCAAAGGCTTTTCCAATGGGATAAGCTTCAGCTATTCTCTCTACATCATTGCAATTAACATGTTTTATGGAACCTCAGTCATCATCTAAGTCACATAGTTATACATATAACAGATATTATAAATGGAATCTTGGAAATGCAAAGCAAAAGAATGAGAACATTAACCTCCAGCATTGCTTATATCCTGGTTGCCATAATTCTAGAGCTATAATGTTTACTTTAAGGACAGCACTTGAGAAATGTTTGGGTTGACCTGGGTTGAACAGGAGTTATTTCTATGACCCCCCAACTCCTGTGGGCCAATATTAGGAGACAGAAGTGACCTCAGTAAAGTTTTGTTGAATCATCCATCAATCATCATTATAAGTTCATACCTTTAGGAAGCTATTTTGACAAATCTAAAACATAAATGCTTTGTTAAAATCTAACACATTGACCTGTTTCATGTTGTATCTGAGCTGACGGATTGGAAAAGAATGATACTGAAAGCCAGTTTCACAACATGCCTTACTGTTGGAAGAAATGAAAGCAACCAGGAAAGTAAGTGGCAGAATGAAGGGGAGAGCCTAGCCAAAAAAATTGCATATCTTTTCTAGTACCTGTGGAAGGACTAGGGAATGTGGCTTAAGAATTTCTGACTGTGAAATAAGAACTTAGAGGTCATGTCAAGTAGTTTAATGATCTAAGAGCTCATCTTGAACTCTGTTATATAATGACAGTTTTTGGTCCAGACAGAACATCCAATCCTTGAACACAACTAATATTAAATAAGAAATTCATTGTGGAAATGGATCTTGTTCCTTAGGTCATTATTCTATCTATTGAATGAAGATAAATTCTGTCATCAAATTCTTAGTCACTGGAACATCTCTATCTTCAGGGATCTAGGCCAACAATAAATCAATTCCCTGGATAGGCAAGTTGGTCTCAATATTTTGCTTATTTCTCTAAGTTCCTGATTTCCCTAGTAATTTCATACAACCTTGTCAGGCTCTTTGCTGTTTTTAAGGAATTTTTAAAAATCCAGCTTTTAGTTGTTTTTCAATGAGAAGATTGGGCCAAATAACCAAGTTCCCAAACTCTGTTGAGTTCAAACTGCTCAAATTCATTACACTAAGAAGGGAGAAGATGAATGGATACTAAGCATATGTGAGGATATGAGAACAAATGCAGTCTTTTCTTTTCTTTTTTCTCTCACCAAAATTTACCCAGAATCAAAAAAGAAGTAAGTTGGAGAGACTTTCATGTATCATTTAGAACAACTCCCAGATTTCACTATTGAGAATATTGAGGTCCTATGCTAACCTAAATTTGCATAGTTAACTTTACTGCAGTTCAAACAAGAACTTCTGACTTCTCACCCAGCACATTACTCATCCCACCTTGATTACTTATTTTTCTATCTCTTCTGCAATGATATATCAAAGATCAATTGCATTACTTTTTCTGTGTCCCATCTGTGGGCTACAGTTATTTATTTTTTGGGTAATCTAAAATAAGCCAGTGGGGTCATTGGAGTCCAAAGGAGAGGACAGAGAAAGGGAACTGGAAAAATGCTTGGAGAAATAATGGCTTAAAAATTTCCAAAATTGATGAAAACTGTAAAGTCATAGATTTAGGAAGTTCAGTGAAGCCTAAGCACAATAAACATAAACTATACTAAAACATGTCATAATTAAATTTCTTAAAATCACTAATAAAGGGAAAAATCTTAAAAGCAACCAGAACATCTTTAAATTACTGAAAGAAAATCTGTCAATGTAGACTTCTATAACCCAACAAAAAATACCTTTTAAAAACAAAAGCAAAATATGACATTTCAGACATACAAAAACAAAAAAAGAAGAAAGAAAGAAAGAAAGAAGACAGATTGTCACTAGAAGATCCACAGTACAAGAAATATTAAAGATAATCTTTAGGCATAAGAAAAATTATACCAAGTGGTAATATGGGTCTATGAAGGAATAATGAACACCAGAAATGGTAACTATGGAGACTACACGATTGTCTACAGAAAAAATCCTATGGAATCTGTGAAAAGCTGCTAGAACAAATAAGTGAGTTTAAGAAGACTTCAGGATTCAAGATCAATAGACACAAATCTGTGCTATTTCTATATACTAGCAATAATTAGAAATTGAAATTTTACAATATAGCAACAAAACTATGAAATGCTCAGAAATATATACATCAAAAGACATGCAAGACAAGTACATTAAAAACTACAAAACTGCTGAGAAAAATTAAAATCTAAATAAATGGAGAAATATGCCATGTTTGTGGATTGGAAGACTCACCATTGTTAAGATGTCAGTTCTCCCCAAAATGACTTACAGATTCAATTCAATCCTTTTTTTTTTTTTTTTTAAGATTTGTTAAAATTTATTTGACAGAGAGAAACACATCTAGAGAGGGAACACAAGCAGGGGGAGTGAGAGAGGGAGAAGCAGGCCTCCCACCGAGCAGGGGACCCGATGTGGGCTTGATCCCGGGTCTCCGGGATCATGACCTGAGCCGAAGGCAGTCGCTTAACCAACTGAGCCACCCAGGTGCCTAATTCAATCCTTTTTTTAAAAAAGATTTTATTTAGTTATTTGACAGAGAGAGAGAGAGAGAGAGAGAGAGAGAGAGAGAGAATACATAAGCAGGGGGAGCAGCAGAGGGGGATAGGGAGAAGCAGGCTCCCCAGTGAGCAGGGAGCTCAACATGGGCCTCGATCCCAGGATCTCTGGATCATGACCTGAGCTGAAGGCAGATGCTTAACCAACTGAGCCACCTGGATACCCCTGATTTAATGCTATCCTAATAAAAACTCTAGCCTGCTATTTTGTAGAAACTGATAATCTAGTTCTAAATTTCATATGGGAATTCAAAGGACCTAGAATGGCCAAAACACTTTTGAAGAAAAGAACAAAGTTGGATGACTTCCATTGTGATTTTGGGACTTATTTTAAAACAGTAGTAATCAGGATAATGTGGTTTGGAGTAATGCTAAGCAAATAGGTCAATGGAAAGAACTTATAGTCCAGAAAACTCCACATATATAGCCAATTGATTTTCGACACAGATGAAAAGTTCAGTGGAGAAGGCAAAGTCTTTTTCTTAAAAATTTATTTATTTGAGAGAGAGAGTACACTCAGAGAGAAGGGAGGGGCAGAAGGAGAAACTTAAGCTTGATCATGGGGCTTGATCTTACTACCTGAGATCACAACCTGAGATGAAACTAGGAGTCCAAAGTTTAACTGACTGAGCCACGCAGGCACCCCAGGAAAGTCTTTTAGAAAATATTTTATATCTATGTCCAAAATAAATGAACTTTGACCTATATCTCACATCATACTAAAAAATAATTCAAAATGGATCATAAATCTAAATATAAAGCCTGAAGCTATCAAACTTCTAGAAGAAACATAGGAGAGAATCTTAGTGACCTTGGATTAGGCAGAGATTTCTTAGATATGACTTCAAAAGCACAATCCATTTTTTAAGAATAATATGAGTAATACATTGGATTTCACAAAAATTAGGAACTTGCTCCTTAAAAGATACTGTTAAAAGAATTTTTTTAAGTCATAGAATTGGAGAAAATAGTTTCAAATTTATAGATCTGACTAAGACCTTGTATCCAGAATATATAAAAGCTTTTAAAATTTAATCATAAGAAAACAAACAACATAATTAATAAATAGCAAAAGATTTAAACAGATGCTTCACTAAAGAGGATATACAGATGGCTAATAAGCACATGAAAAGATAGACAACATAGTTACTGAGGAAATGCAAATTTACACCACAGGATGTCTCTACACACACACTAAAATGTCTAAAATTTAAAAAGACTGACCACACCAAGTGTTGGCAAGGGTGAACTCCCGTGTACTGCTGTAGGAGTGTAAAATGATACTATCACTGTGGGGAAGCTTGACAGTTTCTTAAAAAGTTGAACTTATGCTTAACTTATGAACCAGCTACTCTACTTCAAGGTATTTATCAAAGAGAAATTAAAGCTGTGCTCATACAAAGACTTGTACGTGAATGTCTATACTGGCTTTATTTATAATAGCCAGAAAGTGGAAACAATCCAAATGTTCATCAATAAGTAGATGAATAAATAAATTGTGGTAAACCCTCAGCAACAAAATGGAATGAACTATCCATATGTGTAACAATATGGATGAATCTCAAAATGATTATGCTGACTGAAAGGAGCCAGATAAAGAAGAGTAATACTCATCATCCCATTTATATAAAATTCTACAAAACACAAAATTAAAACAGGTCAGCAGGAGGCATTGGAGTGGAGAGGGGCTGAGAAGGATTATAGATGGTCAAAAGGAAACTTGGGAATAATGAATGTCTTCATTATCTTGATTGTGATAATGGTTTCATGGGTGTATACATATGTAAAAACTTACCAGAGGCACCTGGGTGACTCAGTGGATTAAGTGTCAGACTCTTGATTTCAACTCAGGTCATGATCCCAGGGTCCTAAGATCAAGCCTGAATTAGTCTCTGCCCTGGACGCGGAGCCTGCTTGAGACTCTCTCTTCCTCTCCCTCTCCATCTGTCCCTCCCCCTCAAAAAAACATAAAACAAAAACCTCACGAACTTGTACAGTTCAAATACATGAAGTTTATTTCATGTAATTTATACCTCAGTAAAACTTAATAAAAAATAAATATGCCAATGATCATGTATACATGTAAACACAAATAAATGTAGTTGTGAGATCACATCGTGAGGTCATGTCTGTGAGATCATACTTCTGTACATGTGGGAATATGTACATCTAAATAATACAAGCTTCTGATAATGATAATAAGTATAAATATGGATGAACAGATATACCTGAGAAGCCATAAATGTACATTTGAGATAACATATCACATGATAGGACATTTGTAATGGCCCATAATGGAAACATAATGTGATTTTAATAGAGGAAAACCCAAGTATATATTTTTATTCAATGAATTCCATCCTCCTCCCTGAACTTAGGGTCCTGGCTCATGACAGAAGTAACCTGTTTCCTACTGTGAACTATCTTTTCTTCTTACTCACTTTGACCTCAATAAGGAAAACACTTCGGCCTCAAGACTTCCATGGCTCTCAGACACAGAAGCTTGCAATCTAATGCCTTGTTCACATAGCACACCATTTGTTCTGGGACCTTGCAGGTTAAGCCAAGAGGATTTCTCTTTCAAACAGAATACTTTCAGTAAAGCTGCAAAGTAGATGCTTAAGAGAAGCACATTGGATAAAGACAGAATATTTTTTAAGAAAATTTTTCTTTGTTTTCTGCAAGAGGCCAAGGCCAGGACTTGAGTTAGTACAAATCCACAAGGAAGAATAGATGAGCAATTCTTAATTCATTTGGACCTTGACTTATTTTTTTCAAGGTTAAATAAAACTGATCCTTAGAGAATGTTCCTGTCATAATATAGAATAAACCAGTTACATAAACTTGTAAAAGGAATACAAGTCTTTTACAACATTCATTTTCCATCTCTCTCTTTCTCTCTCTACTCCCCCACACCCATTCTTTCTTTCTCTGACCCACCCCCATACAGTAAATTTGTAAAGGAATACCTCTGGGTGACTTTTCCTCACTGTAAAATGAAGAGTTGCATTATGTCTAAGGCCCATGAGAGAGCATCCAGCTTGCAGATGCTATGAGATATACTGCTCAGTTGATCACTGTGGTTCTAGCAAAGCCAAAACTAGGCAGTTAAGACACAGACTAAAAAACTGCCCTGGTATTGTGCTATGTGATGTCAGAAAGCTGAGGAGTTTTTGAAAAATCTAGTAAAGCAGCCTGTTTTTAAGATCTGAGTGGCATCAGAGAGCTGATCTTTTTGATTTTAAAAAGGGATTGAAATCATATCTCCATAAGTGAGTCTCAGTCCTTGCTGTACATTAGAATCACCTGGGGATTTAATTAGTGTAGAGTGGAGCAATGAGATGTATTGTTGTTTCTGCTGTGCTCCCATTCTTCAGTAGTCCAGGCAAGTCTAATATGCAGTTAGGGGTGAGAACACTTCTTTTCTTCCATGCCAAATATAAGGATAGAAATAGGTACGTCAGGTACCTGAATATTTGGATCTTGATGGTTTTGTTCAGGCCCAGCCTAAATTTAAGAGAACATCTGGGAATAGGGCTATTTCTTTCTTGAGACCCAGGCCCTCCAACCCTGGATAGGTCACACAGGTCACTGTGTACATTTAAAAAGGTCAGTTAGTGCAAAGCAAATACATTTCAACATTAAAAGAATTTTTTAACAAGTAATACTTGTTCTTTGTAATAATTCAAATAATTCAGGAGTAAAAAATAAAAATATAATAGTGTTTCTCCCTGTCCCCACTTCCCCACCTTCTTAACACAATTCCCCTGAAGTAACATTAACAGCTCAAAGTATATCCATCCATACCAAGTATTAAAATACATGTACAAGCACATACAGATATATGAACTCATATACCATGGTTTTGTTCTTTTTTCTTCCTTCCTTTCTTAATACAGAAACTAGGGTGGTGTTTTTTTTCATCCTCAATGTGCTTTATTCACTTAATCTATATCATGAGACTTCAGTTAAGCCTGGTGGATTAAATACCCTCCTGCAACCTCACTTAAAACGGCAGCCAAGGGACTGAAAAGGACATGAGCTGCAAGGATAAAGAGCACAGCAAAGGAGAAGAGAACAATAAAATCTGGGAACTGGCAAGCAAATGGAGGAGCTGCAAGTGTCTCAGGAAACCAGAGCAATGAAAACTGGAGATTGGAGAAAGTCCCCAAACCACTGCTTTTAATCTCAGGCTGCGGAGGTAGGGGCCCAGGTGCTCCTAAAAGTGAATATGCAGGAACTCCAAAGATGGATGAGAGCCTGCACTAGAGCTCCTGAATCGTTAGATCCCATTCCCTCTCCGAACAACCACATGGCCCCCATCCCCAACAGAAGCCCAGAGGAATAGTTCTCAAATGTGAGCAGCATCAATCCCCTGGAGATTGCTGCGCCCCACTCCTAGAATTTCAGGCACAGCAAGTCAGGATGGGGCCTGGGAATCTGCATTTCTAACAAATTTTTAAGTGTTGCTGATCTGGACACTATACCATGAGAACCACTGGACTAGAGATTTCCTCTCTGATTCCAGACATGGGCACGCAGGGCAAAGTTAAGTGTGCAGTCACTCTACAGAAAACCAGGGTTGTATGAGTACTTACATACTGACTGGGAGACCCTCAGCCTCTTCTTCCAGTAGGGTCCCAGGATGTTAGCAGCCAGATGCCTACCCCACAAAATGAGAGATGGAAAGTTTCTTTTCTGAAAGGTCTGATTACCCCAGAGGAAAAATATATTCTATTTTAGTAGTTGAGGACTCCCCAATGAAGACATCAGTCTCCTAGCCCTCTGTAGAGGTTCTCCCTACAGTACTATCTGGAGAACGTTTAAAAATATGAATGACAAGGTCTCAACCAATTAAGTCAGACGCTTCAAGGGTGTGGCTTTGGCTTTTGTATTGGTTTTAAAGACCCCTGGGTGATGCAAATAAAACAGCCAGGGGTGAGAAACACTCCTAGTGCAGATCACCAGTCAATAAGCTATTGCCACACACACAGAAACACTTGAGTGCTTTACTCTTAAGTATGAGTTGGCAGTCACCAAATGTCTGAGGAAGCTCTACTCTGAAAGTCTGAGACCAAAACAACAGAAGGAAAAAACTCAGGAAATAAGTAATGCAAAGAGCAGAAGAAGACCTCAAAAAAGCTGTAAGTTTTATCTTCAGAGATAGAAGAAGATATTCCATTCATGAAAAAAAGAACAGGATGTTACCAAAAAAAAATGTCCAGAGAATTAAAAAAAAAAAAAAAAGAGCTCTCACAAATTAAAAATATTCTGGTGGAAATATAATTTTCCATAAAGGGTGTGGAGATTTAGTTGAAGAAATATCCCTTGAACAGAACAGAAAAAGAGAGATGGAAAGGTAAGAAAACATCAGTCCGAGGGATCCAATACCTGAGTAGCAGATGTTCCAGAAAGAAAGAACAAAGACAGTTGAGGGAGGGTTATTAAAGTGATAATTCAAAAGAATGGCTCCCAGAGTAGATGGGTGGTTACTTAGAGCTGTGGGGGAGACCAGGGAACGATTGCAAATGGGTACAAAGTTTGTCTTGGAGGTGATGGAAATGTTCCAAAATTAGATTATGGGGATAGATGCACAACTCTGTAAATATACTAAAAACTACTGAACTGTATCCTTTCAATGGGCATAGTTTATAGTATGTAGATTATATCTCAATAAAGCTATTTTTCTAAATGTCCCAAGAAATCTCAGTGCTCAGATTGAGGGACCACCAAGAGCCCAGTGCAGAAATAGACCTACACTAAGCACATAATCACGTAATTTCAGAGTACTAGAGACAAAGAGAAATCTCTAGAAGCAAAACTCCTGAGGAAACAAACAATTCACACACAAAGGATCAGGAATTGGAATGGCATCATACTTCTCAGCAGTGACACTTAACTCTACGAGGCAGTGCAGCATTGCCTTCAGAATGCTAAGGAAAACGTTATTTCCAGCCTGGAACTCTACCTAGCATAAGGATGAAGAATGGCTGAAACCCATTGGCTAATGCCCAAGTGAATGAGGAGACAAAAACTTTACTCTGAAAGTCCGTAACACTATACATCTTGCTTTAAGGCAAAAGTGTGACTGATGCTCGTGTTGAAGCCCATGCACAGTCTGCTAGCTGGAGGGACAAGGCAGTGGCTCACCTCCACTTCTCAGGGGAACTCTGTTGTTTTCTGTCTCCATGAATCCAGCACCTCTCATAATGTGAAAAATAACTGGGTGGCTCATTTGGTCAAGTGTCCGACTCTTGGTTTCAGCTCCAGTCATGATCTCAGGGTCCTGGGATGGAGCCCTGCATCAGGCTCCCTTCTCAGCATGGAGTCTGGAAATTCTCTTCCTCTTCCTCTGCTCCTCCCCCTGCTCTCTCTCTCTCTAAAATAAATAAATAAAAATCTTAAAAAGCAAAACAAAACTGTGTTAAATTGTGAACATGATCCTGGAAAAGAAAGCCCTCAGCCAGCAGTGTCACTGTATAGAGTTTAAGAATCCTGGCTTTAGATCACATAACCTGTTTTCAAATCATGGTGGCGTCACTACCTTCTTGTAACTTGGGGCCAATTATCAAATCTCTGAGGTTTAATTTCCTCTCCTGTAAAATGGGATGATACCATCTTCCCATGAGGTTGTTGTGAGGATTAAATACTATATTAAGTGGAGGGCATGGTGTCTGATACAGAGCAACACTAATTAGTAGTAGTAATAGTAATATTAGTACTAGTGCTAGTGGTAGCAATAAAATGAAGAGGTCTAATAAAGTGTTGTCATTGAGCAATTTGGATCTGGTAGCTCATAAATGCCAAAGACATGTATATGCTCAGGGTTCAGTTTGTGCCTTATTATACTAATACTCTTTCAAAAAAAAGACAACCTATATATATTTTTTCATCCATACTGAGATAGATTTTTTCATTCTACTCATGTTCTTTTAGGAAGAGGCCTAATAGCTTATATCTCTCTCTGTAACTATTTCTGAAACCCAGCTTCGAGGTTTGAAAGCTTTCTCTTTCTATTTCTCATTATTAGCATCATACTAATGGTATCTCAAAAAGATTCAAGTACACAGTTTATAGCTGTGATCTGTCTATACCAGGCATATATATTAAGAGAGGAGCAGAGAGGGAGCAGGAGTTAGGAGATGATCCTATATATTCTCAGCAATTCATGGCTTCAGAGTTTGTCCTTTACCGCACTGCAACACTGAAAACATCTCAGGCAAAATACCTGGTTAATATCATGGAAGCAATTCAGATAAAAATGTCTGTTGTCAAGATGTAGCAAAAATACCCAAATAAGAGTGAGCGCATCTAAGCATGCGGTTTTGTGTTTGCTTGGCATCTGGCACTCTGGTATACAAAGAGAAGGATTCCATGTCAGCCAGAGCAGAGAGAGGCACACGGGAGGGCAGAGCAGTTGTCCTCGCATGGGGGTCAGTGAAGTCCTGAGAGGCTGGAAATGGTGACAGACAAGAGGGGTGAAAGCTCCTCTTTTAATAGCTTTTTATGTTCTTGCTCCACAGAGTGGGTGGAAATGCTGCCCCTACCTCGGGGTCTGGGCGTGGGCTCATCCACATCTGTTTGGCATCTCCACCACTTACTCATTCCCTCTCAGGAAACATACCAGACACCACTCGACTGTTGAGAGGTTATTCTTTAAAGACACAGACATACAACATAAATTGTTTACAGGAACACACGTACTCCCACAACTCCCCCGCACACACATCCTGATCTTCTAATTCAGAGACAGCTCTTTAAAACATCTGCAGAGGGCGCCTGGGTGGCTCAGTTGGTTAAGCGACTGCCTTCCGCTCAGGTCATGATCCCGGAGACCTGGGATCGAGTCCCGCATCGGGCTCCCTGCTCGGCGGGAAGCCTGCTTCTCCCTCTCTCACTGCCCCTGCTTGTGTTCCCTCTCTGGCTGTGTTTCTCTCTGTCAAATAAATAAAATCTTTAAAAAAAAAAAATCTGCAGAAATTTCTTCGGTGCTTTGTCATTTGATACCTGTAACAACCAAGTGTGGGGCATCACTGCTTTCTTAGAGATGAAGAAGCCAGAGAGGTAAATGGCTGGCCAAGATTGCATTATTGCATATATTAAGTTATTTAATCCTCATCACAGTCCAATTTTACAGAGAAGGAAACGGGCACAAAACAATAGTTGGCTGTCCAGAGAGGTTATGTTACATTCAGAAGGCATTCTGTGCTCTAAAGTATCCTACTTCGAGTTTCTTTTTTTTTTCTACTAAAGGCCAAGGTATTTCACCAAATTATTTATGTCTTTTTTGTAACTGAAGGACTTGTTAACAAACACTAATTAGATACCTCCTCTGTATGTAACCCTGACCATGTGTAGCTGTTGTGAGGAGCAGCTCCGCTGAGAGAGTGGTGATCCTTCCATTCTGTACCTCCCACTTTGCTGGAGAGGCAACATAGTGCTGTGACTATCCAGGCCTTCTCAAAGTGAAGGACCTGCCAATTTTTGCCTCTCACACTTTTTGGAAGTCAAGTCTGTAAATCCGCTTCCTGCCATGTGAAGTTTCCTTACATCCGTATGTCAATGTCATGTAGACCTCCAGGATACCTCTAAGTCCAATATTTCAGCCTCCATGCATTAATCTGTGTTCATATACTATATTCTTCTGGAGACTGCCCTTTGGCCTAAGCCTTCTAAGCTAGGGTCCTAACCTGTCCACTTGCTCTTTCTTTAGGCAGGAATCACTTTAATACCTTGACTGCTTGGTTGGCTTTCTTTGAGATTCCTTCCAGATCTCCGGCCTTCCCACCCCCTCCCTGAGTTCCTGCATCCAGAATGCCACCGGAGCTCTTCTGTAAAGGTCAGTGTTGAATCTCATTGCCGCTGGGTGAGTTCACTTTCCTTGCGTGCTTGATAGATACCAGTGGGCTGTGTGTTCAGAAAGACCCTGCACTGAGAACTAGTTTCATTCTCTCTCTAAGTCCATTTGACCAAAAGTGTAATTACATGGGGCGTCTGGGTGGCTCAGTTGGTTGGGCGACTGCTTTCGGCTCAGGTCATGAACCTGGAGACCCCGGGATCGAACCCCACATCGGGCTTCCTGCTCGGCGGGAGGCCTGCTTCTCCCTCTCTCAGTCCCTCTGCTTGTGTTCCCTCTCTCGCTGTGTTTCTCTCTGTCAAATAAATAAATAAAATCTTTAAAAAAAAGTGTAATTATATTCAGTGGTTTATTTCCATCTTTTCTTTCTGTTAAATGGTCCATATGCCCCCCTACTCTGGCTGCCATATATTTATTCATTGTTTAGGAGATCATGTGCCAGGCACCCTGCAAGGATCTAGAAATACAACTGTGAACAAGACAGCCATGGTCATTGTCTTCTCAGGAAGACTCAATAGCAAACAATTAAAACACAGTATGAGTAGGGTGGTTGCTAGAGAAGTACAGGGAATCTGAGGAACACAGAAGAGGAACACCTAATGGACACTGGTGGATCAGGGAAGACTTCTGAGGGAAAGTGAGAAGTAGGGAGTAAAGAATAAGGAAGAGTGAGCCATTCAGAGGTGTTTGGTCATGGGAAGGGAGGAGGCAGGGCAGAAAGAGTGTCCCAGAGAGACACCCCTCACCTCCCCCAACCCCGGGCACACATGGGCGCACACACACACACACACACACACACACACACACGTGCGCGCGCTGACCTGGTGCAACCATAAAAATTAAAGTAATCGATTTTTCTTTTTCTTTTCTTCATAAGGTCAGAAGCAAGATATTCCAGAAAACTGTTGAAAAATGGGCCACTAAAGTAAGCAGAGGTCAGATCATGCAAAATTTTATGAGCCATGTTAAGGCAATGGGATCTTATTCTGAGGGCACTGGGAGACCATAAAAATGTTTTAGGCAAGTCAGCCATCATGTGATCAAATTTGCATTTTGGAAGGTTCCTTGGCTTTAATGTGAAGGGGCCCAGTGGGGAGGGAGGTGATGAGGCACCATCTGCATTAACAAGAGAAGGGTGTGGGGTGCCTCTGTGGTTCCCTTCATTAAGCGTCTGCCTTCGGCTCAAGTCATGATCCCAGGGTCTTGGGATCAAGTCCCACACCAGGTTCCCTGCTCAGCAGGGAGTCTGCTTCTCCCTCTCCTTTTATGCCTCCTGCCTGTTCATAGATTCTCTCTCACTCTCTCTCTTTGTGTCAAATAAATAATAAATACAATCTTTAAAAAAAAGGGGGGGTATGTCATGTGTGCACCTCCTGTGTGTGCACCTTTCTGGTGCCCCAGGGCCAAGACACTTGTCCCTCAGCTACTCAGGCAGGTGACCTTCCTTGGTTCTCAGCTGAGAGCCTCTCTGGGATATGTCCTCAGCCTCCTCATCTAAAGTCACACTGTTTCCCAGAGCAGCCACATCCAGTGATTGGTCAGTGAGACAGTTTCAGGGCTTGGGCCTTGCTGTCTCAAGGCAGGATAGAATGACTGTGAAGGGCTGTCCAACTCCAGGGCTCCCATGGAATAGGCTGAGGCCTCTATTGCAACCACATCACAGCTCCACTCCCTCATCCTGCAATCCCCCACATGTGGGAGACTCTAGGGCTCCCCAGAAAACTTCCTGAGCACAAATATAAGTCTTAGAATCTGTTCCCTGGGGGACTGCACCTAAGACAGCTGGGATCAGGAGTAGTTCAAAGAAGAAGACTCCGAAGTGGGACTTGGCCCTTAGTCATCCACCGGTGGGGTGGCCTAAGGCTATATCAGTGGCAGGTGGAGATCTGCTGGCCCTGATGTGCTGTTATGGTAAAACAGGGAGACCTTTGTGAGGGAGAATAGGGCTAGAATGGGGGAGGAGTCCTGGCAAGGCCAATATCTCTGGATCTTGAGAGGTTAAGGGCCTAAAATAATACTATAGTGAAATGAATGATCCCAACGAAAATGAGATGCTTTTTAATGGGGGTACCGTTGATGCCTTGGTGAAAGACTATAAAAAGCAGAGTATGAAAGTCAGAGGGCCTCTTCAACAGCATATAAAGAGACTCTTATCTCCTGCATCTACAAGACAGGAAAAGTCGGGCCCAGTACTTCGCCATGGGAGTAGCCCCTGTCCTCCAAAATGGATTGAGTTCTCAACCCCAGCAAGTCTGCTGTGTCAACTCAGGAGCTGAGTTGGGAAGGAGGCACCCTGAGGATTGAGACAGGGTCATTCTGGTGGATGCACTCGGAAACCTTGAAGCCCCAGATCCCTCAAAACCCCATGACCCGGCTGTGGTGGTCCGCCCCTCCAGCTGGAGGTTAGTGGGAAGACCATGCCAAAGTGGTTGCCTTTCAGGGCAATGTGTACTCCTCTCAGAATGTGCCCCTGCTTCCCTTCTGAGCACTGGACAAAAATCAGGGGTCAAGTCTTAACATAAGCCAGCTGGGGAAGTAGAAGGCCTTAAGAAGGAGGGAGGTGACTATCCCCAGGAGAATACATAGGGACTGGATCCTGAGGGTATGGACTACCCAGGGAGAGAGGTACAAGATGGCATGAGGGAGATTGTTGATGTGGAAGCATTTCTATATCCATATGCCATAGGCAACCCCTGGAAAAGGTGCCTGCATGTTCCAGGACAGATCATGGAAGCTTGGAGAGAGCACTGGCACACATCAAGTTAAGCGGAAATGTCTGAGCCACTGTGGCAAATGAGGAAGAAAGAGTCAAAGGCTTGGAATTGCACACTCGCCTGCAAACATCCTGCACGCAGCAACTCGACTGCGACAAACAGCTTAAAATGACCAGGAAGGTATGTTCATTTTAATAGGTCAAAATGAATTTGCCTCCACTTTGAATTTTTTTGGAAAGTTTTTAATTTACAAGAAACTCTATCTGAGTTCACTTGAGAAAAATGCCCCTCAGTTCACTTGAGGAAAAATGCCTTTTGTGGCTCATGATCATTCTGAATATGAAGTATTTACTGAAGGAAATTTTTCTTTCCTAAGAGAACTTAGTAAGCAGATTGTTCAATTTTTCTTTTTCAGAGAAAGCTCTCTGCAATATCTTTCTTGAGAACAGATTTGCTAAATTCTTATCTTCCGGCTGGTGAAAAGGTTTACCCTGGATAGCATCACTACTTGGTTTTCATTATTCTATTTTCCTGGCTGGGCCATGTAATTTCTCTCCTTGTAATTTTCCTTGATATGCTGTGTGAATCACATATGAAGCATCTTTTGAGTCATTTCCTATTAGTTAGATGTCTGGGTAACATTTCAATTTTACCAATGATGTTTTATTTTTTATTTTATTTTTCTTAAGTTTTAATTCCAGTATAGTGAATGTACAGTGTTGTATTAGTTTCAGGTATACAGTACAGTGATTCAGCAATTCTGTACATTACTTAGTGCTCATCACAAGTGCGCTTCTTAATCCCCATCACCTATTTCCCCCATCCCTCCACTGATCTCTCCTCTGGTCATGATCAATTTGTTCTCTGTAGTTAAGAATCTTTTTCTTGGTTTGTGTGTGTGTGTGTATTTTCTCTCTCTCTCTCTCTTTTTTCTTTGTTCATTTATTCTGTTTCTTAAATTCCATGTATGAGTGAAATCAGACGGTATTTGTCTTTCTCTGATTTCACTTAACCTTATACCCTCTAGATCCATCCACATTGTTGCAAATGGCAAGATTTCATTCCTCTTTATGGCTCAGTAATATTCCATCATATATAATTACCACATCTTCTTTATTCATTTACCTGCTAATAGTGTTTTAGACTACATCAAATAATAATACTAATACAAGAATCCCACAGTGTTAACGGACTCTTAATGAGCGATTACTATGCATCAAGCACTGTTCTCAGAACTTTCCATGGTCAACTCATTACATCCTCACAGCAGTCTTGACTGGAGAACTCTCATCCTCCACGCAAAGAAGCTAAATGATAAGGAACATCTCATGACAGGAGGTAAACAAATTGGGAAGTTTCATCTTTAGGATATGGATATAGAAACTGAGCCAGAAGCCATCCAGTCTGTGTGAGAATTCTGCCCACAGTGGGTAGCTCAGCCTTTCCCAGACAGTCCTGGTCAGAGGTGGGACTTAATGTCCACACATCTGAAGGTTTGGGACTTAGAAGTCTATCAATATCCATTGCCGACCCCCAGCAAATAATGAGGTAGGCTTTGTGAGGACACCAGCCAGAGATGCAAATTTAGGTGCCCCAGGTTCTAGCCTTGCCCAGGAACAAGTAACCTTTACCCTGGAACTCGGTCTCTCCATCCATAAGAAGAGGGCATAGACCAGATTAGGAATTGCATATTAGTGGCCCATGGGACCCTGCAAGCCCACAGGGGTGTGTGTGTGTGTGTGTGTGTGTGTGTGTGTTTTGTTTTGTTTTGCTTTTTTGAGGCTGTACATCCTGTTTTGATTTGGTTTTTCAGGGGGTGGTATTAAATTTGTATTCCTTTAAGATGACCAGTTCAGACACTGGGTCCGTATCTCCATATTTCTGTAAGCCTGATTTACACATTGACATGCTCACCTGGCACATAACTCAGCAGGCTTTTGAGATTGTGGATTTGAGATTAAATTATCTCTGAGACTCATTTTCAGTTGTGGTTTTTTTTTTTCCTCCTGGAATCCCCTGAGGAGATGGGAGACCCTAGGAGGGCAGAGTGGGTGAGGGAACTGGAGTGGTTTGCTGGTCCTGCATGTTCTTAGTGTCCTGGGACCATAGACACTTGGCTGGTCATGCCCAGTGCTGCCCAGGCCACAGTGCCAAGGAGGGCGAAACAGTGATGAGTTCTGGCTGGGAAGGTGGAAATTGGTGAAATTAGTGTGAGGTTCTGGTCTCATTCATAGACTGTGAGCAGTGGTCAGCACGCTATGGGAAGGAAGCATCAGAACCAGCAGAAGCAAGTGCCTGTACTTCCTGGCAGGGTCTATAGTTGCAGTGACCCCCTGAGCCAAGTGGGAGCTGCGGGCGGTCTTCACACCCATTCCCCTGGGAGCAGATCAGCCTTGACTATGTTAGTGTTGGCCTTGACAGATCCAACTCACTGCTCTCTTTTGCTGTCCATGGTTGTCATAGCTACCAGGATTCAATGCCCCTGATCCCCCCTCTTTTTGACGAAGGGGTTCAAACTTACTTCTTACTGGGGCCAAGAAGCCTGTTGCCAGTTGCATACATAGAGTTCACCCCAGGATTGCATTGCCAATGCCAGTTTGGCCCCCAAGTGTCCTGGAGAGTATGGAGGGCCCAGTTTCTTCAAAGGTGTGTGAATGACCTTGACTTTTTTCCTTGTAGTCGCTCTTCACTTTCTTATTCCATGCCCAGCTCTGTGACTGACATAATCAGGGCTGGTATTATCCCTCAAACAATATGACATTTCAAAACACCCAGGCATCAGGTGGACCAAGATAATGTCAGGGAAGCTCAATAGGGTTCCTCTCAGGCCCTAATGAGAAACACAAAGGAGCAAATTATGGAGACTTTCTATAGAGCCTTCTGGTAAACGCAGGAAGGGGGTGGGGAAAGAATCCTATCAGTAATAAGGGCCTTTTTGAGAGGAACTAGTGTTATCCGTCTGCTCTTGAATCCAGATTGAGTTTTGTAGGTGAGAGAACTCTTTTCTCTCTTGGTAGATTTCTCCGTGTGAGCTTAGGGAAAACATTACAAACCGAAGAGAGAATTAGATCAGCAAATGATAGTCTGAATGCGTACCCCTGGCAGAGAAGCCCATAAATGAATTTTGTGCTTTTTGTTTTGGCTCTCAGTTAGAATACCCTGTTTAAATTAATGTTTTTAACAGCATTATTTAAGCTGTACCACTTTACAAGCTATTCTTAAGGTCGGGAATTTTTATAATTGTTCATTTTGACAGAACTCCTCTGAGGTACGGTAGGATTAAAATTGTTTATAGGGGAACATGAGTCCTTAAAGATACAACATACAAGCTGATTTTTAAAAAAACACTATATATTTTCATATTATTGTGACATAAAATACTTAGGAAACCAAGACTAGTTGAGAAATTATTTTATTCTTTTCTTGTAAAGCTTGTAGCATTGAGCATTATGCCTTATACATACATAGTAGGCACTCTGTGGATGTTAAGTTGAATTGAGTTTATCAAATATTTATTAAGTCTTCTACATTTAATTATATAGTTTTGCTAGAGTAGGAATCCTACTCTAATAGCTTTATTCCAATTCCAGTTTTGCAAGGTGGACTTAATTTGCTTAATTTATCCCAAATAGCTCAAAAAGTTATGAAATATTTTGTCATTAATATAATCATCATGACGTAGACTTGGGCCAAACACTTTTCCTGTGCAGTGCAGCTCATATGTAGTTTAAAGTTAAATTGGAAGGATCCTTGGGGCGCCTGGGTGGCTCAGTTGGTTAACCGACTGCCTTCGGCTCAGGTCATGATCCCGGAGACCCGGGATCGAGTCCCACATTGGGCTCCCTCCTCGGCAGGAAGCCTGCTCCTCCCTCTCTCACTCCCCTTGCTTGTGTTCCCTCTCTGGCTGTGTTCCTCCCTCTCTCACTCCCCTTGCTTGTGTTCCCTCTCTGGCTGTGTTTCTCTCTGTCAAATAAATAAAATCTTAAAAAAAAAAAAAGAATCCTTAAACAGATTTTTATTTTTTTAAAGGTTTTATTTATTTATTTTTGAGAGAGAGAGAGTGCGCACGCGCCACTAGCAGGGGGGAGGGACAGAGGGAGACTCAGACTTCCGCCCTGAGCAGGGACCCTGGTATCATGACCTGAGCAGATGCTTAACTGACTGAACCACCCAGGCACCCCTTAAACAGATTTTTTAAAATAAACTTCCCCTTGATTATCAGACAGCATTAGTCTGATCCTATGGAGTCCCAGCTGTCTTAGACAGAGCTCAAAATAAGTTTGTGAGGAGTGTAAGCGAGAGAAAGAAAGAAGGAAAATCAACATCTAGCCAGCTGGGTAAAGAGGAAATCCATTTCCACCTGTCTGCATTTGATTGAACCTCAGCGAACCGCCAGTGCCACACACCCTGGAGGAACAAGATTAAAGACCTACAGGAGACGTCTTAGAGATCTTCTTAGACAGGTGCTTTTCACACCTCTGCAGTTTATCTAAGGCTCACTTCACAAAGACTTGGAGGGAGCCCTGCCCTTCCTGACACACATGAAGTAAAATAAACCCAGAGTGCAAGATAAAATGTTTAAGGATCAAACTCAGAATTGTGTGAATGACAGACAGAAGAGAGATAGCCACCCTACTTTTATTGAAACCTTATATATTTGGCATTTCCCATATTCAGCAGAAGTCATCATTGTTCGCTTACTCATTTGTTCATTTACTCCTTCAGCCCATTCAGATGGAGTGCCCACTGTGTGCAAAGCACCATGTTGGGAGTATAAGGGATCTCTGGCAGGACTGTTGAAATGACTCTCTACCCTACAAGTTTATGTCTGACCCCATAGGTGTGATTACTTAGTGGATCCATCTCTTTGCTTGCACCCAGGTATTTGGAAGTGTAGGGGTCCTTAATCCAGTCTGCCCAGTCATCCCACATAGTTTAGGTGAGGGTGGATGTATAATAATAGGTAAAATTTCACTTACATCAAAAATATCTGTGATTCAAACTTCAAAAAAAAAATCTTAAAATTCCAGAAGTGAACTGTTATGGATTGAGTTGTGTCTGCCAAAATTCATTTGTTGAAGCCCTAACCCCCAATATGACTATTTGGAGATCAGGTCTTTGGGGAGGTAATTAAGATTAAATGAGGTCTTAAGGATAGGACCCTCATCTGATAGGACTGGTGTCTTTATAAGAAGAGGAAGACACACCATACATCTCTCTCCCTTTCCACATGCCAGCAGGAAAGAAGCCGTGTGGGGACACAGCAAGACGGTGTGACTGTCTACAATAGAGAAAGGAAAGGTGTTAACCAGAAACCAGCCCTAAAAGCACCTTGATCTTGGACTCAACTTTCAGAACTGCGAGAAAACAAATTTCTGTTATTTAAGCTACCTAGTTTGTAATATTTTGTCATGGCATCTAGAGAAGACTAGCACAGAAATATTATAAAGATCCCCCAAGCTGTTTTCACAAGATTATGGTACTTAGTACATGGCCAAGCACACAGAGTAGACAGTAAGCATTTGCCAAGTGAATGGTAAAGAGAAAACTCAGGGGACCCCTGGTCCATGAGGTCATGCAGTGGGGTGGGCAATGGGCCCAGTTACCAAGTGATGACCTCTTCTCTGTCTGGAAACTGCAGTTGCTCATCTAATTTAAGTCCTCTCTACATTATGGGAAGTCTCCACAAAGGTTGGAGGATGACCCTAAAACACCTTAAACTTGAAAATAAAAAATGAGAACACTTGACCTTTTCCTCTACATGTTCTTCTCCAATGTACTTCCTTCTTTAGCTGAAAAGTAAAGGCAGAATGACAAGTCAGGGTCACCTGTACTTCTTGACCTGCTGTACATGGCAATCCTCTCTTAAAGGAAGATGTGCAGCCGGTTCTTTGGTGCCACAAGAGTTACAAATTACAATCCTTTTTCAAATTGGGAGAAGGCCTGCATTGAGCAAAATTGTAAAGAAGGATTCGCTTATTTTCACTGTGTCTTCTTCATACCCCACTTGTGCCAGCTGCTCCCAAGTTGCCTGAATGTCTCGCAGCACATCTGATCTGACAAAATAATCCTCAGTACAGTCTTAGAGATTAAGATTTAGTGACTAATACTAGTCCCACTATAGGTTGGGCTTGACAGAGTTTACATACAGAAGCTATTTCTTTCTTTCTAGGTTTCCTACCTGGAATTTGAGTGACTTTCAGCAGGTTAATAATGATTCCAACAGCCAGACTTTCTGAATAAGAAGCTCATACAAAAAATGAGCAGAATTTAGGATGCTTTTCCACCCAATTGTTATTTCTATTAAAACAGAAGGTTTTGGAGCATCTGGGTGACTCAGTCATTAAGCATCTGCCTTCATTTCAGGTCATGATCTCCAGGTCCTGGGACTGACTCCCTCTCTCTCTCTCTCTCTCTCTCTCTCTCGTCTCAAATGCATAAATAAAATCTTTAAAAATAAATAGTCTGTTAACTAATAGGAATATTATTAATATTTGCATGGTTTGTCTTTGGAAGGATGGTCTATAATTCAGAGAATAATTTAAGAAAATACAAGAATTTTGCTCAGTGACTATTTACTATCTCCACTGTCTGGTTATATTGCAAATTTGGGAACAATAGCACAAGCTAACTCAGTTCGAGGACTGTAGGAGGAGACTTGGAATTTTCCATACTTCCATAGGTTTTTGAACTCTCTGAAGCCTGTTTTTACTATAAATCTAGCTGCCTTACCCCACCGTAACACTCTCATTTGTACTTAACACTCTCCCTGACATTCCAGGAGTTATCTTCCTTACTCACAGCCAAATGAACTTCTACTTTTTATAAAAATTCAAACTGTACTTTAAATTTTTTTTTTGGTGAAGCTAAAATGTCATATTTAAAAATATATTTTAAGAGGGGCACCTGGCAGTCTCAATCAGTGGAGCATGTCACTCTTGATCTTGGGGTTGTGAGTTTGAGCCCCATGTTGGGTATAGAGATTACTTAAAGAAAATACAGTCTTTTAAAAAAATAAATAAAATGGGGGGCCTGGGTGGCTCAGTCGGTAAAGCATCCAACTCTTGATTTCAGCTCAGGTCATGATCCCAGGGTCATGAGATCAAGTCCCACATTGCCCTAGCAGAGCCTGCTTAAGATTCTCTCTCTCTTTGCCCCCTCCCTACTTTCCTCTCTCAAAATTTAAAAAAACAAAATAAAATAAAATAAAAAACTAAAAGATAAATAAAATAAAAATGAAAATATAGTTTAACAGACTTCCAGTTAAAGTTGGCAGAGTAAAGACAAGTTTTACACTACCCCCTTTACTTGAAACCCACCAAAAATAAGAATAACAAAACATGAGGAAGAGGGAACATAATCTTTTTTTTTTAAGATTTTATTTATTTGACAGAGAGAAACACAGCTGGAGAGGGAACACAAGCAGAGGGACTGAGAGAGGGAGAAGCAGGCTTCCCACCGAGCAGGAAGCCGGATGTGGGGCTCAATCCCGGGTCTCCAGGATCATGACCTGAGCCGAAGGCAGTCGCTTAACCAACTGAGCCACCCAGGTGCCCCAGGAACATAATCTTTAATGAAGCAAGTAAGCAGCTACCAACTACTTCACAGACTTTGGGAGCATCCCTGTAAAACACTGTGATATTAGACTTAAATACAGGATTGATCTATGTAAACAAGTTACAGGTGTCCTCAAGGATACAGGTCACACACCTGTTTAAAAAATAGACAAATGTTTTTAAAGGTTTTTTTAAAGATAAAGATAAAATTAGATCCCTCATACTTCATATCATATATGAGAATAAACTCCAACTAGATCAGCTATCTAAAATGCTATCTGAACCTCAAGAAACAAGTGGGGGCCCCTGGGGCTCAGTCGATTAAGCAGCTGCCTTTGGCTCGGGTCGTGATCCCAGGGTCCTGAGATCGAGCCCCACATTGGGTTCCCGGCTCCATGGGGAGCCTGCTTCTCCCTCTCCCTCTGCTCGCTGCTCTACTTGTGCTCTCTCTTTCTGTCAAATAAATAAATAAACAAACAAACAAACAAACAAACAAACCTGAAAAAAAAAAGAAAGAAAAGAAACAAGTGTTGGTAAGAATATAAACAAAAAGGAGCCCTCGTGCACTTTTAATGGCAATGCAAATGGTGCAGCCATTGAGGATAACAGTTCCTCAAAAAATCAAAAATAGAACTACCATATGATCCAGTGATTTCACTGGATGAGTGGAATTACTCATGAGTGTTTACTGAAAAAATACAGAAACACTAATTTGAAAGGATACAAACACTGCTATGTTTATTGCAACATTATTTACAATAGTCAAATTATGGAAGCAGCCTAAGTGTCCATCAGTAGATGGACAAATAAAGAAGATGTGATGTATATAAAAATACACAATGGAATATTACTCAGCCATAAAAAGAATGGAATCTTGCCATTTACAACAATACAGGTAGAGCTAGAGAGTATAATGCTAAGTGAAATAAGTCAAAGACAAATACCACATATCACTCATATGTGAAATTTAAGAAAGAAAACAAATGAACAAATTGACAAGCCAAGAAACAGACTCTTAACTATAGAGCTCAAACTGATGGTTATCAGAGGGAGATGGGGGGATGGGTGAAATAAGTGAAGGGGATTAAGAGTACATTTACCGGGGCGCCTGGGTGGCTCAGTTGGTTAAGCGACTGCCTTCGGCTCAGGTCGTGATCCCGGAGACCCGGGATCGAGCCCCACATCAGGCTCCCCGCTCGGCGGGAAGCCTGCTTCTCCCTCTCTCACTCCCCCTGCTTGTGTTCCCTCTCTAGCTGTATTTCTGTCTGTCAAATAAAATAAATAAAATCTTTAAAAAAAAAAAAAGAGTACATTTATCATGATGAGCATTGAGTAATGTACAGAATTGCAGAATCACTGTGCCCAAAACTAATACAACACTGTATGTTAACTATACTGGAATTAAAACTTTAATTTTTTTTAAAAATTAAACTATGTAAATCTAAATTTCTCTAAATAAAACCCTACAAATACTAAAATAAAACATGGATAGTTTTCAGTAAATTAATATTATAATAAATATATACAGATTAAACTAAAAATAATTAAAAAACACATGAATGGATTTCTCTTGAACCTGGGTAAAAGGAAAGACTTTTAACCGTGACTCAAAACCTAGATGCAAAAGAAGAAAAATTAACAAAATTCATGAAAGAAGACTTCCCCCTCCCCAAAAAAGAAAGAAAGAAAGACTTCCCCATATACATAAAGTTAAAAGGCAACTTACAACCTTGGAAAATTATTTCAACATATATCACAGACAATAAGTTAATATATCTAATATATACACAACTATTTCAAATTGAGAGAAATTTAAAAACCATAAAAGAAAAATGGGCAAAAACATGAGCCAATAATTCACAGGAAAAGATATAAAAATGGTTCTCATATGTATAAAGATATGTTCAACTTCATGATAAGAGAAATGCAAATTAAAACTACATTGAAATACCATTTCTCATTGATGTATTGACAGAAATTAAGAAACATAACAGCACACTGTTGGTGTTAATGAAGGGAAATAGTCTCTTTTACAGATTCCTGATGGGAGTACAAATCATTACAACCCTCATAAAGGGAATTTGTCTAGCTAACAAAACTACTTATGCTTTTACCTTATGACCCAGCAATTCTACTCTGAGAATTTTCCCTAAACATACACTCCAACAATAGAGAGTACTGGAAACAACCCAATTGTGCACACGCAGAATAATGGAATAAACTGGGGTACATACATACAACAGAGTATTATGCAGTTGTAAAAAAATGAAGATCTCTGAATTGATTGAGAGTAATTTCTAGTATGTATTAAGTGGAAAAGAGTAAAGCACAACTAAGTATCTATAGTATGCCATCTTTAGTGTAAAGAAGAGAGTAAATTAGGAAATATGTATCTATCTGCTTATTTGACCAAAGAGAAATACAGGAAAGATAAACTAGAGACTGGTTACTTACAGAGTATGACTGGGAATGAAGAGACAAGGATAGAAAGAATGAGAAGGAGAATGGCATTTTTTTAAATACAACTTTTTGTTCAGTCCTACCTTTGGAACAACCTTAATATTTCACACAATAAGAAAGAATTTAAGAAAGAAGGAAGGAAATCAGCAGGGATGGGGGAGGAATTCTAAAATTGAATACAAACAAAAACAACAGAACCATAATTCAAATGAATATTATGATCACACTGAAATGGAGGAAAAAGAACTAACCCAGTTAACTTTTGAACACATTATTTGGACTGTATAAATACCCTTGGGCTAAAAACAAAAAAAAATTCTAAATAAATATTGAACTCTAATTAGTAGGCTTCATTTTTCTCAGAGGCATGAGCCTCTGAAATTACTTTCTGAATATTCTAGGGTTGAGCTAATAAGTACATTTATTGTGGATAATGGGTATCAGGTTTTTACTGTCAGAGAAAGGAGTTACAAATATGGAAAGAGAGAAAGATGGAATGAACTCTATAGTATTATGTTGAAATTGGAGGTACGAGTGTAAACTTGTGAGTTTTAGTCTAGTTAAATAATAGAAATAGATAAAGATTGTGAGGGTGGGGATGTGTATGCATGCATACATGTATGTACATATGATTATTCAAATATCTATCTGAGTTCTGCTTGCTGGGAGAAGTACTAACACCCCAGCAGCACTGAGCACACCTAGTGCCAAGATGTTGGTTTCTAAATACTGTTCTCCACCATGGAACCAGGGCTCTTTGGAAAAATGGTTGGCCCAAAGCTAGAAAGGAAAATTGCGAGATAAGCCTGAACTATAATGTGCCAAGAGGGAAGAAAACAATATTAAAGAAATGCTCAAGGCATTATCAACATATGTCAAAAGGACACAGTAGCCAGCTTGAAGGTGTTTCTGGTGGCAAAGTAGGGAACAAGTTGAGCATCAAAATAAATGATAATGTCAAAGGATTATAACCTATTGAACCCATGAGTCCACATTGATATAAATAAATAATAGGGGGAGGAAAAATTCTCCTGTTTTATATGTTTGGTTTTGTTATGTTTATATATTTATTTTTCAGTAGTTTTGTGGAGATGTAATACACATACCATACAATTCACTCATTTAAAGTATACGATTGAGTGGTTTTAGTATATTCACAGAGTTGTGCAGTCATCACCACCTCTAATTTTAGAACATCTTTATCACCCGAGGAAGAAACCCTGTCACTCTTCACTTCTCCTCACCCTTCATTTCTCACCTGACCCCTCAGCCCCAGGCAACCACTAGTTTACTCTCTATCTTTGTATATTTTTCTTCTTTGAACATCTCATGTGAATGGGTTCATACAATATGTGGTCATTTGTCACTGGCTTCTCTCACTTTGTGTTTTCACAGTTGATCCATGTTGTAGCATGTATCGTTACTTTACCCTTTTTTATTGCCAAGTAATATTCCATTATATGGATATACCATAATATTTCTTTATCTGTTCATTACTTGATAGACATATGGATTGTTTCCACCATTCAGCTATTAGGAATAAATATGCTGTGGACTATATGTCCAAATTTTTATGTGTGCAAATTCATGACAATTCACACACAAACTTTTATGTGGATATACATTTTCATTTCTCTTGGGTAGATTTCTCCAGGAGTGATTTTGCTGGCATATGGTAACTTTGTGTTTAACATTTTGAGGAATTGCCAAACTGTTTTCCACAGCAGCTTCACTACTTTTACATTTCACATTTTACTTTCCCACTAGCAGTGTATGAGTGTTTCAGTTTCTCCTTATCCCGCTACTATCTTTCTGATGACAGCTGTCCTGCTGAATGTGAAATGGTATCTCTGTGGTTTTGAATTACATTTCACAGATGACTAATGATGCTGAGCATCTTTTCATATACTTATTGTCCATTTGTATGTCTTTGGAGAAATGTCTATCCCGACCCTTTCTCATTTTTTTATTGGGTTATTGACCTTTTTATTACTAAATAGAAGTTCTTCATGTATTCTGGATACAAGTCACTTATCAGGTACATGATTTGAAAAAATTTTCTCCCTTTCTGTAGGTGAGTGGTCTTCTCACTTTCTTGAAGGCATCATTTGCACCACAAATGTTTTTAATTTTGATGAAGTCCAATTATGTATATTTTCTTTTGTTATTTGTATTTTTGATGTTGTATCTAAGAAACCATTGCCTAAACCAAGGTCATGAAGATCTACTCTTATGTTTCCTTCTAATAGTTTTATTTTTAACTCAAACATTTAGGTCTTTGACCCATTTTTATTTTTGGGGGGATGGTATGAAAATACAGGCATCTAAACTTCATTCTTTTGCTTATGGATATCCAGTTTTTCCAGCACCATATTTGAAAAAACTTCTTTCCCCACTGAGTTGTCTTGGCATTCTTGCTGAAAATCAAGTGACCACAAATGTAAAAGTTTATCTCTGGATTTTTAATTCTATACTATTTACTGTATATTTATCCTTATGCCAGTACCACACTGTCTTGATTATTGTAGCTTTGAAGTAAGTTTTAAAATTAGAAAGTGTTAGTTATCCAACTTTGTTCTTCTTTTTCAAGATTGTTTTGTTTGCCCTGGAATCCTGAGAAGGTCAATTTTAGAGTCAGCTTCTTAATACTTGTTAATTTCTGGGGGAAAAAAAAAGACGGCTGGGATTCTGATACCGATTGTGTTAGCTATTACCATCTATAGATCAACTGGGGGGTATATTACCAAGATTACCATCTTACAATATTAAGTTTTCTGATTCATGAGCATCTTTTCATTTATTTAGACAGTCTTTAATTCAGGAAGCTTTTTTTTTTTTACTGTAGAAAGTCAGCTTATAATTGCAAAAGGAATGATGATATTAAAAGATCACCATTTGGCAGTCATCATAATAATGACTGAATAAGATTCATCAATGAATACAAAAAATAGTGGGTTAAAGTTTGAGAGGTAATAAGATAGTTACATAATCTCAAAGTATCTCCTCAGAAGATACTTACTAATTAAGAGGAGAATGAAAAGGCACCTTTAGAGTGGAGAAATGCTATAGGCACCACCTTAACCTTACTCTCTCATTTAATCATCATGCCAAAATCCTCTGATAGAAAGATTGTTGTTAACCTCATTCTACAGATAAGGCAACTAAGGCCTATAGAGACCGAGTAACTTGCCCAGGATCACGCAGCTAATAATTGGTGAAATTTTTCTGATTCCCAAGCCTGTGTTCTTAACTGCAATGTTAAACTGAGCACTTTATTCCTGCCAACCAGTCTATTGTGTCAATAATTTAAGTGGAGAAATGTCAGTATTGTTCTGAATGAAAGTCATTTATGTATCAGTAAAAGTCACAAATAATGGCTCTTTATGCAAATATCCTCCTTGGACTGTTAGCCGGGAAAGAGCATCTCTCTTGAGGAATTTGTCTGCATTGTTTTATCAGACAATGAGAATTATACAACTCATTTCTCTTTTTTCTTCTGTGCTAGGGAACTTAAGCTAAAATAAGTGCTCAAGTGGAGTAACTCATTTGGGTGCCTGGCAAAATCTATTTCTAATTTGGGGGATCTGTATTGTTCTTATTAGTTGTCCTGTTTATATTGTGTTTAATTTTGTAAGCAATCTCAAATCCTATTTGGAAGCCACCAGGACATAAATAACAAATTAGTTAATACGAATATGCTAAACACTATTGAATTGTACACTTTACTCAGTGAATTATCTGGTCTGTGTAATTCAACAAAGCTGTTTTTAAAATGAGTAGGTTCATTACAATATTTAAAGATACAAAGAAAGGCCAGGTGAGGGGTCGTTAAACTGTCTGAAAAGATATGGTACCAGGAGAGGAAGCATACAGCCTCTAGAAATCAGGGAGGGCTGAGTGATAAGAACCGCAGGGCAGGTGGGTGCGAACAGGGGCATTCAGCAACTGGTAGCCTGAAGACTAAACACTACACACAATAGACTAGAAGGAAAGTTGTCTGGTCTATGAGCTCAGGCCATGAAGCTTTGAGAAACAGGCCGGGGTGGAGGATTGACTGATGCCTCACATATCAGGCTGAGAAACATGGAGCTGATTTTCCGAGCCAGGGGTTGCAAACTGGCAGCTGTCATGGCATATCTGGCCACAGATTGTTTTCTCTGGCCCACACACTATTTTGACAAATTTTTAAATTAGTTGCCAACATTACAAATTGGAAAATTCAAGCAAAAATCTACATTTCCTGCTTATCTTGGAAATCAGAAAACTTGTCCACATGGCTTGTATTCTCACTTGGCCAGGGTAACCTAGAGTTGAGAAGCATTTGTTTCCTGTGACCCGGTGTGTATGTGCTCTTGGTCAGTCCCACCTTCCTCTTGTAGTCATGCTTCCTGCCTCGTCCCCATAAGCATTTGAGTTTGTGTCTGTAGCCCAGGCAAGGGAGAGCTGTTGACATTTTCTGAGAATAGAGGGAGACATTAATGCTTTATGTTTTATGATGCTGAATCATAGAATGGACTGAAGGGGAGAGAGGAGATTATAAGCAGAGAGACAAGTAGGAGTCCAAAATGAGAATGGAAAGAAAAATATTTGGGGGAAGGAATAGGCAGGAATTCAGAGGTGGCTACGTCAGGAGATGGAAATTTCCCCATGCACAAAGCAGTCTCAGAATTGCTGGGGAAAAGACATTTTAGGGTTCATTAGCTGGGCACTTGGGGATGTAGTACTGTATGCCAGCCACACTTTATTGTGCAAAGGTCAGTACTTGCCCACTCCTTCTTTTTCATTCACTGGGTGTACCAGGGGACCAGGATCCTGCCATTGTAACCAAACTGAGTTCACTCCTTGGCGATAGAGACTACACCAGGGGGACTTGTCACACAAAGGAAATTTTATTTGCAGCAAATGGGGATCACGGGGAATAACGTCCAAGACCATGACTCCTTGAGTGGGGGTGAGTGGGTTTCTTTTATTTAGAGTTAGCATGAATATTCACAAAGGAGAGTTTTGTCATCACACATAAATGAGGGGCATAATGTTGTTACATGGTGTACTTAGAAAACATGCCTATACATGTATCTTATGTTGTGTTAATGAGGCTTGTGCTCCTCTTTGAGTGGAGATTTTAACACAACAAGATAGAGGTAACTATTGGGCACTCCGTCGTCAATCTAGGCAGGTGTGAGTGGGTAGTCAAGCTCAAACTGCTCTAGGCCAGCCAGAGCTCCTCATGTTGTCTGCCTCTGAAAGATAAGGGCAACGTTTCTGTGAAGAAGAAGGAGGGGACAGTGGGGTTTTTGCTGGTGACAGTTTTAACCCTTAACCCTATGGGGCATGGTTTCACCATGTCACCTCCAACAGACTAACCCTATATGATTGACATACAGACTTAGCCCCAGGGCATGGCTATCTGTCTCAGTGAATTGCTATACATATTAACTGTTAATTAAATCATACCTTTCTGCTCTTGTGATTTACCAAACATCCCCCATCCTTGTCCTGGAATACTATATCCTTGTCTGCTGGTACATCCTTCTTCTCCATTAGCGAAAAATCTTATCTGACTCCACTCTGGTTTCTCCTCAGTTTCCCTTGCTCCTTCCCATTCAAAATGGATAACGCAGAATTCTGTCTCTGCTTTGGATGAAGAAAGGCAGAAATAATGTTACTCCTACCCTAACAACAAGAAAATCATAACTTTTATTAAACCTATCAGAAATCTGAGGTTGCAGGGCAATCAAGTAGTCTGAAAACTAAGGAAAGATGTGCCCTTTAAGGAAAAAATGAGACACAGGCACTGAATCATTTGTGGTAGGGTACAGAAGGAAAAGATGCCAGGTTCCATACAAATGGGTAAGAAGAATTTAGGGAAAAACACTTAATGTCTAAAAACCAAAGGAGCATTTATATGAGAGTATAGAACCATGGGCAAACTCCCACTTGTAAGCTCTGCTCTAAAAACCTCTACTATATGCTCACACTAAACACTAGACAAAGGATGAGAAACTAGAACATACCTCCTAAGAATAGAGCACTGCCACTGTGGCAGAGGCACAAAACTCAGTTTTCAGGAATCTTGTCGACTTTGGGATCAACCCCTATAGTCCTGACAGGGTATGGGAAGAAAACTTTATCATCCCCAGAACACAACTGAAGACCCATTGCAGGTGGCATAAAAGTAAAAGAATAAGATGGTCAGGAGAAAATCATTGTGAGCCCAGAAGCCTATAATAACACCTTTACATGTCTGCTACTGCTGGTGAAGGAACAGGAAACTCTCTCCCTCATAAGACCCACCAAAGTTACAAGGCAGAATTTGGCTGCCATAGGAAGGTAGACTGGATCTGTGAAAAAGCCCTACCCCCAAACCCAGGGACACAGGGCCTGACTGTGTTAAAGCTGATCAGGAAACAGAATATTTTTGCTCACCACCCCCAGACTAGCACCAAGTGACAGCAACAACAATCTACGGGGGAAGGGCAAGAGCATGGAACCCTCTTTCAGGTGCAGACATACAGAGAATACTAAAAGCTGACAACGTTACAGAAATGATGAAAACAAAAACAAAAACAAAAAAACAACCTTCTGCACCCTAAACACAAGACATCTCTAGAAACATTTGATGCTGGTGGTACACTCAAGGTAACTACATCAACAACAAAACCCAAACCCAATTTTATTCCTGACTAAATTGACTCAACCTGTACAGTGGGGTTGAGAAGAAAAGTCTTGCCCACTTGCAGGCATATGTCTTTATTTTAGTCTACTATTCTAGATACTGTGTCTGGCATTCAATCAAAATTTATAAGACATGCAAAAAAGCAAGTAAAAACAACTCCCTGCCAAGAGATACAGCAATCAAAAGAACCAGACTCAGAGATGAACCAGATTGGATAGAACTCTGAGAAAGAGGTTTTAAAATAACTATAAATAATATGTTGAATGCTTTGGTAAAAAGATGAAGAACATACATAAATAGTTGAGAAATATTAGCTGAGAGATGGACACTATAAGAAAGAGTCAACTGTGAGTGACAGAATTTTTTTAAAATAGTAATAAAGGGAAGAGAAATGCTTTCAAAGGGCTCATCAGGATACTTCACACTGCTGAGAAAAGAAAAATGAACTTTTTTAAGGGAGGCCAATGGAAATTCCCCAAACTGAAACACAAAGAAGAGTTTAAAAAAGAGCAAAATGAAATATTTAAAGGCTAGAGCACCCTATAGGTATGGGACAATAACAAAAATGGTCTAACATAAGTTTAATTGAAATCCCAAAAGATAAATATTGAGAGGCAATGAGGCAGAATAACTTTTTGAGGAGATACTGGCTAATAATTTTCTAAAAATAAAATAACATCAAATTACAAATCCAAGAAGATCAGGGGACCAAACCAGAATAAATAGCCTATCCCCCAAATACTAACAAACAAAAAACTCAGACATCCTATTCAAACTTTGGCAAACTAATGATAAGGACTATCTAGAAAGCAGCTAGAGAAAAACAGACACATTACATACAGAGGCATAATTATGGAAAACTTTTCATCAGAAACTATGGAAGCCAGAAGATAATGGAATAACATCTTTAAAATATTGAGAGGAAAAAAACCTGTTAACCCAGAATTCTGTCTCTCAAAAAATAAACATGGGACACTTGGGTGGCTCCATCAGTTAAGTGTCTGACTCTTGATATTAGCTCAGATCTTGATCTTGGGGTCATAAGTTCAAGCCGCATGTTGGGCTCCACACTGGGTTTGTAGCCTACTTAAAAAAATTAAAAAATAAACAGATAAGGACTTTTCTAGACAAACAAAAGCAGAGAGAATTCATTATCTGCAGACATTATAGTATGAGAAATGTTAAAATCCTTCAGGAATAAGAAGAATATGGTATCAAACAGTAATTTGGGTCTGCACAAAGAAATTAAGATCTCCAAGAACAGTTTAAAAGAAGGTAAATGTTTTTTAAATTTCTTTCGTATTTTAAACTGTCTTGAGAGAGAACTGACTATCCAAAGGAAAAATAACTGCAAAAATTGTGACAAAGGATTTGTGTGTAGAAGATATAAGAACTCTAAAAAAAAATGCAAAAGAAAACACAAACAATCCAATTTTTTTAACGGGCTCAAGTTTTGAGCAATTTACCCAAGAAACTACACATATGGTAAATAAGTACATGAAAAGATGCTTAACATCATCATCATCAGGGAGATGCAAATTCATACTCCAGCAAGATGCCATTGTGCACCTATTGGAATGGCTTCAGACAGAGGAAAATCTGGCAGCACTGAATGCCTGCACAGATGAGACAGCCAAAGCTCTTGTACATTGTGGGTGTTTGGGTTTCTTTGTGTTGTTTTTGTTTTTGTTTTTTTATTTATAAGGTGAATTTACTTATAGTTTAAATACACAAACTCCCTTCTATTTTCTACAACCAGCATTCTAAGATTAAATGAATAAGCTTCTTGACGACTATTGTATTCTAAGGAGATGTTAAGAACTTTTTAGTTAACATTGTTGTTTCTGGTTTTTTTTTTATTTGAATGTAGTTGACATACAGTGTTAACATTAGCTTCAGGTGTACAACAGAGGGATTCAATAAGTTTAAGCATTATTTTGTGCTCACAAGTGTAGATACTGGCTGTCACCATACAGCACTATTACAGCATCATTGATTGTATACCTTATACTGTGCCTTTTAGTCCTGAGTCACTCCATAACTAGAAACTGGTATTGCCATCTGTCCTTCACACATTTTGCCCACCTCAAACCTCCTCCTGTTTGGCAACCATCAGTTTGTTCTCTGTCTTTATAGGTCTGATTCTGCTTTTTGTTTGTATGTTTATTCATTTGGTTTTTGATTTTTTAGGTTCCATGAAGAGTGAAATCATGGGGTATTTGTCTTTCTCAGTCTGATGTATTTCACTCAGCATCCTGCATTGTTGACAGGAGTACTAAACAATATGGCCATTTTGGAAAAACAGTTTGGCAATTTCTTATAAAGTTAAACATATACTCATCTTAAGACCAGCAAATCTCCTGGATATTTACCTGAGAAAAATGAAAACTTATGTTCACATAAAACTTGAAAATGAATACTTATGGCAGTTTGATTCATAATCACCAAAAAATTCTGAAAAACCACTGTCGTCCATCTACACTGTGGAATACTATTTAGTAATAAAAAGGATGCACTGCTGATACCCACAAGAGTAAGTTTCAATCTCAAGTGCATTGTTAACCAACAGAAGCCAGACTCTGAGGCTACATACTGTGTGATTCCATTTATATGATCTTCTAGAAAGGCCAAATTATAGGAACAGAAAACAGATCCAGGATGCTGGAGGCAGGAGATAGGTAGAAGGGTTGACTGTTTGAAAGACATGAGGTAACTTTTGGGGGTGATGATATTTTTGCACAGCTCGTGCCTTTGTTGAAATTCATAGAACCAACCCTCTGCTAAAAAGAGTGCATTAAGGGGCACCTGGGTGGCTCAGTTGGTTAAGCGACTGCCTTCAGCTCAGGTCATGATTCCGGAAACCCGGGATCGAGCCCCACATTGGGCTCCCTGCTCAGCAGGAAGCCTGCTTCTGCCTCTCTCACTCCCCCTGCTTGTGTTCCCTCTCCCTGTGTTTCTCTCTGCCAAATAAATAAATAAATAAATAAATAAATAAATCTTAAAAAAAATAAAAAGAGTGCATTTTGCTCTATGTAAAGTATATCTTAATTAGAAAAATAGACAAACCACGCACTGTTAGCTTCTGTCTTGGGTTCATACTGTTGAGAAGCTGCTGGGCTGTGGTAGAACGGCTCCAAGTCTTCCCAAGTCCAAGACAGGAAAGGACTAAAAACAGTATTTCAACCAGACTGTATCAAATACCTGCTATTGATAAGACCAGGTCAAGATAGTGTATGGGGAAATTGGCTTATGTTTATTCAACACTTTCTGTTTTTATCTGAGCTAACTATAGATTGTCATCCATGCAAAAACTGACAAAGGGCTTATCGCTTGCCCCTGGTGGGAGGGACACAGTCTCGTTGCAGGACTGACTGGATGGCCCCTCTGCCAGCAAGTCAAAGGTGGAGCCCTCTCAGTGTCTTCGCACACTAGAGCAAACCTTGGCAAATCAACTTCTGTCTCCTATACACAGCGTCATAACATTTTTATGTATGTGCAGTTTGGTTAAGATGGGATCTTAGGTCTTGAAGGGGCAGAGTGAGAAGAAGGAGGCATTGGGAATGGTTTGGGGCACAGGCCAGGACTGGACAGGCCCAGGTGGCAGTGAGAGGGCAGTGGTACACATGCTTTCCTTCCTGCCCTTGTCAGGCAGAGGGTCCTGTTTGAGTGTATTCCAAGCAGCACTATTCAGTGGGCTCCAGGCATCCCTCAGCCATAGCTAAAGACTTGCTCAAACACAGCTCACCCCAAAAGAGGCACCATATTTCTTTCCCTGTTGCTGGTGTAGACCTACCTGGAAGGCCCACATATGCCGCCTTGAGTGTCAGTTCAAGAGCTTTGTCTGTCTTATTCATCACTCTCCTGCCAAGGCCTAGCATAGTTCCTGGACATGCTCAGGAAATGCTTGATGAGTCCATGAATGAATGGATTTGTTTCTCTAGACAAAGTCATCTCTAGAAACAGCTTGGACATCCAGAGGCCAAATATATTCAGACAAAGGCCTTGACTCACAGAAGGACCTGACCCCTTTTTCCAAGTCCTACATGGGGCCAACATGGCCTATGGAGCCAGAGCCCCTCTCTCAGGCCACATGGGTCTTTATCATGATAGAGAGGTTGGAGAAATGACCATGGAGAGAGTTTCCCCTGACCTCAGCTCTGCCCCTTCTCCTCTGTCTCAAGAAAAGCAAAGGAAGAGCAGAATAGAAACCCAGTCCAGTAGGGCCAAAGCCAGCCAAGGGGGCTACCCAAACATTACTTTCTAGGCCATACTTCAGGGGCTGCCATGATCACCAAGAGTACATCTACAGTATTGCCAGTGGACCAATCCACATACCAGTACACCGGAGATGAGACCAAGAACCAATCAGATGCAGGGACAAGCAGAGATCAGCCAGGCAAAGCAAAGCTTGTAGGATGGAGTAAGGCCAGTACATGGTCTGCCTCCCATCCCCAAACTCCAGACCAGGTGTTTCTCCAAATGGGGCAGTAGCCATTGAAGTGGGTTCTGGTTATCAGAACATCAGGGTCATGATAGGCCTCTAGAATCTGGGTCTGCTTGCATAGCCTCGTTAGAAGGAGCTTGAACTGTGGTACAATGATCCCAGGTCCATCCTGCCCCCCCAGAACATTCATACCATACCCACGCATTTGAACCCTTCATGACACACAGGCCTGACTGTGCGGCCTCATGTCTCCTACCTTCTAGCTTGTGTCCTGTGCTCCAGCCACATAGATCAGCTTGCCTTGCCATTCCCCAAGCTCATCCTGTACATCTCCCCTACCTGTTCATACTACTGCCTGTGTCATTCTCTGCACCTACAATGCCCCACTCTCATCTTTGCTTAATAAAATTCTGTCCATCCTCCAAAGTTTATCTTGGATGATATATCCCCCACAAAGCTTTTCTGATCCTGTTGACCCACTGGTCATCAGCTGGTGATGGGGGAGACCATAATTACACTACACCCTCTCATCCCCTTCACTATAATCCAGTCACTTGAAACAATGAGATTTGATATCATATGATACCTACAAATCACCAATCTGAGAGCTACTGCTATAAACAGACATGATTATTCCATGTTAGTGGTGAATAGTAGTGGATGGCTACATGGTGTTACAATGATTTGTGAACTTGGCTTTAAGGATTTTCTTCTGGGTGCATGGCATTGTGGCTTATGGAAGGCTGGCTAGCTGTCAGGCCATAAAGAGGCCCATAGACAAGGCCTTGGGGCCTTCACCATGGTACAGCAGTCTACCACACACTAGTCCCACATCTCCTCTTAACCACTCACAAGAGACTGATGTGTAAAGCCAACTTGATAATTTATGAGGAGAGCAAACTACTAAATAACATTAACAGAGGCCTGACCAGCTCCTTATGTCCCTATAGGCACACTAGGACAGGAAGCTAATTATAAGTAGAAGGTGTTTTAGAGAGCCAGGAACCAGAGAAGGGAGCAGTTAAGCGACTTCATAAGGAGAGTGTTTACTGCGGGGTACCTGGGTGGCTCAGCTGGTGAATCATCTGCCTTCAGCTTAGGTTGTGATCCCAGGATCCTGGGATCGAGTCCCATGTTGGGTTCTTCATTATATTGGGAGTCGGTGTCTCCCTCTGCCTGCCACTCCTGCTTTTTATGCTCTCTTTCTTTCTCTCTGATAAATAAACAAACAAATAAATAAAATCTTTAAGAAATATTTTAATTAAAAAAAATAGGGTGTTTACTGCATCAGGTTCAGTGTTATCAGTTTGGTTTCTGTGCTGATGGTGCTGTGTAACAAACCTGGCATCTCACTGGCCTAAAACGACAGCGTTTGTTTCCCATTCACCAGTTTACAGGTGGACTGTGGAGACCCTATTTCGTGCTCCAGTTTGGGTTCAGGTCAACTCCACATGTGTCTCATTCAGGGACCCAGACTGGAGGGGCTTCTTGGACAAACTCTTCTCATGGTGAATGGCAGAAGCAGATGAGGCAGGCAAAGACCCTGCTTACGTCACAGCCAGTCACTCTCCATTGGCTGAAACAAGTCAAGGCTAAAGACAGCAGAGCGGGGAAGCTATGGCAAGGGCAGAAAAGGAAGGAAGGATTGTGTACAAATAATGCAATCCACGCCCCCCATGGGGAGTCTGGAAAGTGCCTCTGGGCCACAGGAATATTCCTGTGCAGGGACTGGACCAGGGTGCCAAATCTCCAATGGTGCTGGGGCATGTGGGGGAGGGGGTCCTCTCCAATGACTTTCTTTCTGCTCAACAGAACCTTCCTTTATATAAGTTACGCATTAAATCCAATTACAGTCCTGCTGACTGAGGACTCTCTTGTAAGGTGACTTTGCCTACTCAGCTCCATAATTTAGCTCTCCAAGGTGAATCTTCTTTCCCTTCTCCTTTCCTTCAGGATGCCCCGTACTGCCCCCAGGAAGCTCCTCCATGAGAAGGCCAGTGTTTGAGGGCAGGGACCATGTGGTAATCATCTTAGAATTTGCTATGGTCTGAATCTTTGTGTCCCCCCAAGTTCATATGTTGAAACCTGTGTCCAAAGGTAATAATATTAAGAGGAGAGGCCATCAGGAGGTGATTAAGTCATAAGGGCTATGCCCTTTTGAATGGGACTATTTCCCTAATAAAAGAGACTCCATAGAGCATCTTCGTCCCTTCCACAATGCAAGGACACAGCAAGATGACAAGGTCTGTGAACCAGGCAGCTCTTACTAAACACCAGATCTTCTGGTGCTATGATCCTGGACTTCCCAGCCTCCAGAACTAGAGGAAATACTGTGTGTTGTTTATAAGCCACCCAATCTGTGGCATCTTATTATAGCAGCCTGAATGGACTAAGGTAGAATTTCTCCAACTATCACAACACAGCTATATGGAATTGAGTATTGGCTTCCAGGAAAACTGATGTGAGAGTACCCGTTTTCATCGTCTGTGTCCCCACTAAGCTCCATGAGAAGGGTGCTATCTTTTTCACAAGAGTATCTGCAGTGCCCGGATTGGTGCTCAGTGGAGAGAAGTCTAATAAATACTTGCAAGTAAATGAATAAATGAATGAGTCAGTGAATTCTCGCTCTTCTCCTCCCCTCCATCACCAGCTGCCAGTAACTTCCCCATCTTCTCTGCCTCTCAGCCTGACTGCCTGAGAATTGTCAAGGACATCCCCTAGATCATTGTTCCTGCCACAACTCTGCCAAACAGGCACTTCTCACGGGAGGACAGAACGGAACATTCTCTCTTGACACCTTTTCCCACTGGTTTTTGCGTTCGCCTCCTCGGACTCAACAATGGCTGATTCAAGGCCATGAGTCATGCTGGCTCTGAATGTGAATTAATGGGGGCTGTTGGACAGACGTCACAAGAATCACACCCACTGACAAGGTGCTGCTCTCTGTTTGTTCAGAGACCAACAAGAAATGGTCTTCTGCTATCTAGAGGGCCAGAATCCCAGCCCCAGGCCCCCACTTCCTCAGGTAATTGTACACATGAGCCTCTGCCTTCCTTCCCATGGCACATTCATGACATCTGCTCCCAGCCTCAGTGCGCAGCTCTGCTCAGGCACCGCCACTCAGGGAGACCATTGTGTTCTGTCCATCTTCACAAAGCACCGTTTCTGTGAGCAGACACAGTGCCTGTTGCCCAAGAACCATTCAGAAGTGAGCTCCAGAATCTCCACTGACTGTGCTATTCAGCTCCTACTCATTTTTGCTACACATTCAGTAAGTGAGGAAAAAGGTGAAGGGGGAGGAGGTCCCTCCTGTCACAGCATATTTCCTTCCCTGTTCCTTGTTTCTGAAGTTAATTGGTGTCCACTAGGGTCTGCTGGTGCATTTTTAGAAGAATTGTAGGGGTCAGTGGTCGCTTATCAATAATAGGAAATCGGATAGAAAAGAGAAACAGCTTTTATCTCCTTGGGGCCTTTGGGGGCCCAGCTGCTCCTTCAACGAGGCAGCCAAGGCAGCCACGGCAGCCACGCAGTGACGATTCATTGGCTGAGTGGTCTGGTTCCCATCATCAAGTCTATCACTGTCTGTAGCCATGTCGGGACAGAGACAGTTAATTGCCCCAGGTGGCAGCACTTAGTAAAGCCCCTAGGGAGCAGAGGATTCCTTTGCCTATCAGGCTAACTTTTTTCAAGAAAGAAGAAGGGTCCTATTTCAGGTCAAGAATGGCTGGCAGAGCACCTCAGGCCTCTCATGATTGGAATGGGGGGGAGAACACAGTGTTGGGAGTATCAGAAGAAATCTCTGCTCCTCTTGGACTCTTCCACACTCCTTTCTTTTTTCTAAAGGCACGTTTGACACGGTGCAGTGAGCAGCAGTCAAGAACAACAATATCACAAGCATAGAGCAATTTATAGCTCCCATCTTCACAACTGTTATTTTTTTTATTCCTCACTGCCCTTTGCATAGGACTCATCATGATGCCCATTTTTAGATGAGAAAACTGAGGCTCACTGAGGTAAAAGGAATTGTCCATGGCTAATCAGCCAATAAATAGTGAAGCACTTCTGTCTTGGGTCAGCCTCTCACATGTGGATCATTTCCACTGACCCCACACAGAAGGAGGGAGGGTGTTGTGAGACTGAGACTGTGTTCATATCCAGCCAAGTGTGGGAGGTTGCTCCTGGCTGTGAGCCGGGGGTGCATGCTGCCAATGCCGATATAAGGGATGCTTGGGAACGAAGACATCATCTTCTCCACGTCGGGTGGGATCCCTGGGCCTTCTGTAAAATTGTGTTCATGCTCAGGCTGGTTGCCAAGGGCATAGCTGTTTATCCTGCTCTAGCAGCTCCTTAACACCCACTAACTTCGCTACCTGGGAAGTGCGCCCCCAACCTCCCACCAGAGTAGTTCCCTCTGCCTCTCTTCAAGTTTTTCCTTATTTCCAAATTAATACACATCCTGCCACCAGGGCACAAACTGTGGGCAAACCCTTCAAAACCTTACACTGCATGCCGATAGAGCCGTTTTTTTAAAAAATTGCTTCCCCATCCAGTGGTGACCCTAATGAAATCAGAAAACTGAGCTCCTCTCTCCTGTCTTTCAGCCACATCTTACAGCCTCTCCCTTTATCACGGGACTCTTTTTGTTTCTGTGGAGTGTATCTTGTCTTACGCTGAGCCAGGTTTTGGGGGTGGGGGTAAGAAGTTGGCCAGAAATAAAGAGATCTCGGCTCCTTTTGTTCTTTGCAGACAGGTGCCTGAGAACTTTCCCGTGCTGGCAAAGAAAAGGAAAGTCTATCCAGTTACAAGACTAGTCTATTAATTTAGTTAAGCCTACAGAGTAAGTTCTTTATCAGATTGTGAGTTTTGGGTTTTGTTTTGTTTTGTTTTTTAATAATTGCCATAGTGTCTGGCCCTGACTAAAAGGAACTCAGCATCAGAAATAGTTGTGGTGCCAATGTCCTAATGACACAGGGATAACAGCCTCTACAGAGAAAAAAGACAAATGTTAATTAGCACAGAGCAGCTTTGTGCTCATATTTTGAATACAATCCAGAAATGTCACAAAGCAAAGGACAGTAGCTATGAGTCAAGAGTTCCCCCAAACACACACAGTTTTGTTTTGCCTGCTCTTAGATTAGAAATAAAAATTTAAATAGGAGCTAACACACACACATGCCATCATTAGTGGTTCCTCTGGAACTCAGGATCTAGAAACTGTCACATTTTCGAAAGCCAGAGTGACCTCCAAACTTCCAAAAGCTTGTTAACACTGTTTCAGTGTGGTTATCACAGCCTGGGTTCCTCATCCCCAGCCTGAGTTCATTCGTCTCCCTCCCAGAACAGAATAGGCATGCCGTGGATTCTTCTGGGAATTTCTTGCTTTCCCTTTCTCACTATTCAGGATCCTGTAGGCAGGAATGCAGTTTGGACCCCACCGTCTTTAAGGACTTCTGCAGTCCTGGCCACAGCTATAGAAGTGGCATCTTCTCATGTCCTCCTGATGCCCAGAGTTTTCTGTCCCCCAGGCCTTCCCTGCCTGGGCGGTGGTGGGACTCACCTTGTTGGTCGTCTGAGAACCAGGGTTAATGCACCCTGGATTTCAGTTTTGATGTTGGCACTGTGTCTCAGCAAGGGTTGTTGGAAGCAGCTCTCCCAGGTTGCCCAACTTCCTCAAGTGAAGAATGCCTGTGGGCTCCTGGCTCTGTGGCACTTTCTTCCAGGGGGTTCACCTTGGGATTTTCTCTGGTGCGGTACAGACCCTCCAGGAGGGGGAGCAGCCCCCTCTTCCATTTAAGGCAAAATGTAGTAAAAAGTGAAAGGGAAGCTTCCACCATTCTCTGAGCCAGAAAGTCTCCTTGGGGCTAAGTTCTCCCCAGACTTGTGCTGCCTTTCCTGCCAGGGGAGCTAGGCTAAAATGCAGGAAGGCAAAGCTGCTCTGGAGGAAACCAGGAAGTGCTCACACTGTGATCTTGGTGGGACAGACAGACACACGCTGTAAGTGGCTCCACCTAAGGATTTATGGTGAGGACAGACAGGTCTGTTACTGCATGCTGAGGAATCACAGTGACAGCTTGAGGAAGAAACCCACATCCTGCTCTTCATTCACTCATGGTCGTCCATCAATTCATCCAGTCATCCAACCATCCAGCCAGGGAGCCTGTTGTTCAGCCCTGGTAGCAGTTAGCATGATGCTGAGTCCGCGGTGGGGAGTTAATTACTCTGCTAAACTCAGGAACTGCCAAATCGACTGGCTGTACTGCTTGCCAGAGATTCATAGATCTTCAAATGCATTCCTCTTGCTTCACTGGCACTATTAAAGGTGCACAACCAACCCCCCTATTTAGTATTCTTCTGATGGGATATCAGAGAAACTCTATGAAATATAACTGATAGGAGCAAACTAGATGTAACAGGATTTTCACTGTAAAAATTTCACTTCTTCTGGACACTGATCTCCAATTCATGCCTCGAATTTTGGATGGTCTTTTGGGAATAGCCTTTGAAGTCTGACTGAGGCAGAGCCAAATAGATTCTGATGTTCTGGACACAGGCAGGCCCTGAGGTCGGACCCCCAGGTGCTCCCTGCAGCCTGAGTTTCATCACCCCGGTGGTGGGGGCAAGGACTTCACTCTTTGTCTCTGCTCATTATTTCCACTGAAATCATGAGTCTTCTGAGTGCGAGATGTAGATCAGCTGTTCTCCTGGGCTCTGCGTATGCATCTCATTGTCTGAGCCAGAACACAATGTACAAGAAACAGGAACCCAAATGTCTGAGTAGTGCTTGTCATTCACAAGGATCAGGCAGCAACTCCCCTCATTGAAGGAACTAATGGATCAGGGTGTTGGTGCCTGGTGCCGCATCCACTGGCCCTCCAAGCCCTCTTCAGGAACAGCCCTCGATTGTGTGAATTAATTACATTATGTGAGACCACCTACCACCTGACCCTGAATCCAGTGGTCCTGCCCTCAGAGCAAAAAGAGGAGAGGAGCACTCAAGAGAGTGAATTGTGTTCTCCACATGCTTTGCTGGGCAGCAGCCCAGCCATATCCATCCCAGAGAGAACCCCCAGAAAGACTGAATTCCCTGCCCCCAGAGGCTCGCTCTCAGGCCACGCAGGAACACCACTTCCCTTGGTTCCTGTGGGGGCGGTCCACCAGGGACACTCCTGTGCCCGGGGAGGTGGCATGGCTTAGAAAGCCGTCATGTTATGGCCATCCTAAGGGTGCACACATGGCACCACAGCGGTGGCTGTGTCCTGCTCACATGTCCTAAAGCAGGCATGAGCTGAGCTCATCATCTCTGTTAATGCTGGAGACAACCTTGTGGGGTAGAGACTGTCTTCCCCACATCACAGACCAGGAGACACAGCTCAGGTTGGTCACTTGCCATGTTGCTGGTGATCCTAGGACCTGGACTTCAGCCCAGATTGTCTGCGTTTGGCTTACAGTTGCCTCTCACAGGAACAAACACTGGAAGGGAATGTGCAAAATAAAAAGGGTAGTGTGCCAACTCCCGCATCCCCATACCTGCCCTGCACCCGTGATGTGCTCTGTGGACACTCTGGAAGGTCCCAAGTGCACGGTAGCACTGAGCCGTCATCTCCTGACCCAAGCCCATTCCCCATGCCTGTGTCTTTTTTTTTTTAATATTTTATGTATTTATTTGAGAGAGAGAGAATGAGAGAGAGTGCACTAGCACCAGGAGGGACATAGGGAGAAGCAGACTCCCCACTGAGCAGGGAGCCCAGCGTGGGGCTCAATCCCGGAATCCTGGAACCATGACCTGAGCCAAAGGCTGATGTTTAACCGACTAAGCCACCCAGGTGCCCCTGTGCCCGTGTCCTCTAACCAAGTTTTCTAAGCCTGATACAAATACACTGAAGGCAACCTTGCCTCTCTGCTTGAGCCAGCATTCCTCACCTGCTGTGTGTACCACCCTCCTCTGTGACCCACTCCATCTCAGGGCCACAGCCTGCCAGATGCATTAGGTCTCATAAAACCATCTACCTACAGGCATGCCTCTCTGTTTTCTCTTTCTCTACTCAGGTCATGACTGCCTGGCTTCAGTTTACCCCTAAAGCCTCATTTGCTACCACCACCACCCCTGCACACAAAACCAGTGTCTGTACCCTCTTGCGTTACCTCTGTTCCCTAAACATGCCACAGCCTTATCATAGCTTAGCACCCACACACCTCCAGGGATAGTCAGTGCTTCTCAAGGTCCTCTCTACCTAGGTGCTCTGCAATTCACCCTCCTGAGTGCCTCCCCTCTGCCCCCTCAGTCCTAATCTCTCAATGGTAGGGGCTACTACCCCTCTCCACTCCCCTAGCGCTCAGCTCAGGGCCTGGCACCTAGGTGCAACTCAGACAATGAGAGATGGTTAAATAAACCAGGCAATATAGAAGAGCCTGTGAATCCTCCCTGAGCCAGCACTTCTGAACTTGAGCCAGTTTCTGGAAGTAATGGAGGCTAGGGGACTCAAACAGCCTGGGGCTCAGAGTGAAGCACCAGCCTACTCTTCATCTGCATCTCATGGAAGTGGAGTCAATGTGCCTCTGGGTTGGAGGAGACTGAGTGCCTGGGTCTCTCCACCTGGGTGAGGTGGCTTATGGCTGTGACTTCCCTGGGGACTGATGCCATCAGCTCCAAGAGTGCTCAGGCAAAGGCGCCCACCTTCCCTACTTCCCTCCTGCCAAAGTTCCCTGTGCCTGAACTAATTAGGCGATTGTTAGCCCTGAATCGTTAGCTCTGATGTGGGCTCCCTTTCTGATTCTGCACAAGTTTACCAGAATCATGAACAATGTCCTCCAGAATCCATCTATCAAGGACACCAGGTCCTTTGAGACCCTCTTCATCTAGTTGCTTCCCTCCCTGAGAGGCTGGAAGTGCACCCATGCATCCAGTCAGAGGCTCTGCTGCTTCAGTGAATGTGCAGAGCTGTTTGTTCAGTCCTGTGAACATGAAAAATAAGCCATCAACAGCCGTGGGGGCTCTGCTGGCTGCCCACCAGCATCCCTTACGCAAGTACGTAACAGGACCAGAATCCTGTGAAACATCAGGCTTCAGTGAGCTGTCCACCTGTGCAAGGGATGAGCTCGGCCATCTTAAATGCTCACGGTGGTCCCATCCCTTGTGCCATGGGTGACTGTTTCAGGTGACACAGGGCTCAACTAGTCAGCCCAAATCATTCCTGACATTGTCTCAGTGGAGTGGAAATGTGGTTCAGTTTGGGGGAGTGACACATAAGGAAAATTTGCTAGGAACATCCTGGGGAAAAAACTTCTTCGCTTTTATGATTTTGCCATATGTCAAAAGGATAGTGGTTGCAAGGGTTAAAACTCTGGTGGCCCTTTTGCCCCATGAGGGAGGCTGCTTCAGGACAAAGCTGCCATCCTGGAAGGCAGAGCCTGAAAGAAAACAGAGTGCTTGATAGTGTTGAGTTGCTCAATCAAACCAAGCCTGAAATCCATCTTCTCTCTGAATCTTCCCATTATGTGAGTCTGTCAGTCCTCTTCGGGGGTGGAACTAGTATGAGATGAGTTTTCTTTTTCTGACAGTGCTACCAGATTCACTCCATCCTGGAAAACCTGTTCCTGTACAGATGAGATCCCTGCCCCTGTGTCACCTGGATCCTCCATCTCCCTATCAGTAAAAGTGGTAGTTCATCAACCTTGCAGTAGAGAGGGAGAGAGAACGTGGTTGTTGAAAGGTTCCTGGGACATAGTAGGTGCTCAACAAGTGCTATTTTATTCCCCTGCCTTCAGCCACTTCAAAAGTCAATTATTCCAAGCTTTCGTTATAAAATGGCAAGAGTAGTATGTGTTGTCCTTTCCTGAAATGGTTGCTTTTTGGGTCAAATAAAGAGATGTGAAGAAACTGAGTAATACAAAAGCTTCCCCCTGGTTAAATCGTGAATATTACAGACCCAGAGGGGCTCAATGGTCATGATCCATTTAGGCTTTTGCTACCCCTGCTGCCTCCTCTGTGAAGCTCACCCAGACATCTCCCTCCTCTGAGCTTCCTAGGCCCCCTGAGGCTCTCCTGCAACTCTCTTCACAGGAACAGTAACTGTATATTGATGCTTGTGTCCTGACTAGACACTTTGAGGTCACATCTCCTTTACCCCATGTCTAGTACACAGGGCAGAGGCTGACCCTCCCCGAACAGTTCTCAGAGAGAGAGAGACTCCCAAAGCCACTGGCACCTTGGGAAAGTCAGAAAACCACATCCTTCTGGGCAGCTGTTGATCAGTGGGCGCTGGTCTGGCCTACAGATGGTTGTCCCAGCTGCCCCTTCAATGTCATGGTGATTTTCTGTTGTCATTCCCCCCTGTCATCCACCCATGTCTTCTCCACCCTCCCACCACATCTCAGTTTCTGCCACATGCCTCTGCTGGTTCTTCCCCTCGCTCTCCACACCTCCAGCCTTGAGCTGGTTCTGGGGGCATTGAACACTGTCCAGCCTCTGACCCTGTCTCTCCACATATCAGTTCCTTCCTTTCCCACTACGGAATGGCTTTTTCCTTTTGAAAAAAAAGATGCTTAGCCTTGGTAGCTCTGAACTCACATTCTCACAGCTTGGCAGCCCAAGAGGAAGGAATACAAATTTTAAAATCCCAGAGAAGCACTGATTGGTCTGACTTGAATAATGTGCCCTCCCCTTGGACCAGTCCCTGAGCTAAGGTGCTATGGTTGGCAGCTCACACTAGGATGGCCTCCTCAGAGTGAGCTGGTCATCCTAGGGAGGGGGTGAGGACTCTGGACAAAAAGGGAAGTCCACTGTACCCCCAAAACAGGAGATCTGCTTGGCTTGAGGACTATTTCACATGGCAGGGCAGGCACCGGTCTTTCCCTCTCCATGTCCCTGCCCTCACCCTCCCCCAGCAGCCCTGGCAGATGAGAGGGATCCCTGGGTGGCATCCCTGTCCTTCCTGGCACTACTCCTCACAGGATGGTCTCTCAGCCTAGCACTGGTCTGCACCTTATTCCTTTCAGCCTGGCCTCCTGAGGCTTGGAAAAGCTGTAGGTCCTGCCTGCCTGCAAGAAAGAGATGTTTACCTCCAGAGACACAGGTTGCATGTGGAGAGTTGCCAAAAGCAAATTGAACAAAGAAAAAAAATAAAATGAGACACAGAGAGGTCTGACAACCCAGCAGGGTTCCACTCTCTTCAGCCAGGTCTCTTGACAGCTGAGCCATGGGGAACTTGCTAAGTTTCTCTACTAACCATCTCCCCCAACGCCTGCTGGTCCCCCTGTTTCTACTCCCATCCTTTGTCGAAATCCTGTTCAAATGTACCTTTTAGGGGTGTCAAGGCACTGCGCCACTTACTAATCCTGTCAGTCTTCAATAACTTATCAACTAGTCCCTCATATTAGATGATGGGAGAGCCTGAGCTATCCTCCCAAAAGGTATGGGACTTGGATGCCACTGCATGTAAAGAAAAAGGCCTCTGGGAGAAGAAGTTCCAGCTCCGCTGTGGGATTTCTGGGCAGCCAGAAAGCGCCTTGAGGATCCAGGCACTGTGGGGAAGAAGGATGCTGGGGAGACACTCCTGGGTACTATGTTTGAAATATTAACAATTTTCTGAAGAAGAGGTGACTTTGCTTCTTGAGAAAAAATGTGGAAGGTGGGGAGAGGGACGTGGTCTGTATCCGTGTCTGGATCAGAGGCCAGAACGGCAGGAGCTAAAGCAATCATAGGTAATCTCTAGCTAAACTCATCGAACCCTTAGTCTTTTGGTGCTGGGGCCTGGGGCAGGGTAAAGAAAGGTCTGCCAGGGGCCCCCACTGCTCTGGGGGAGCCCAGATATGTCACAATTACTCTGAAACCTACAGCTGCTGACAGGGCCGCCACAAGCTTTGGGCCGCAAGGAAACACTCACCATCATTTTCCACTTAACGTAGGTGGGAAAACCCGAGGAAGACTACAGCAGCAATTAATAGGGGTTCAATTTTGGGAGTACCCAGTCCTGCCTCCCTATCTGCCCTTCTCTGAGTCTTCCTAGCCATAGTGCTTCTGATGTATTGCACTAATATTAGCAACCAGCAGTCATCATTTCTGTGTTCTTGCTAATTTAATTAAAAGCCATGTTTTGTACAAAATAGGTGCAGATGGCTGCAATAAGGAGTTAATCACTACTTTCAGTTAGTGAGACCCGGGGAAGCCCAGCCGTGGGAGCACAGGCTACGGGTGACCAGTTATGGATGCAGACACCCTGGGAAGAGAGAAACTGCTCTCATCCTTTCGAGGTCCTGAGTAAGGAAGGAGGATCTATTGGTAAGGGCCTTTTGGGATTCGACCCCCACCCTCTGGGGGTAATTACAGCAGGGCTTTTCGACAGCATGAAGTTTATTTGCCCTCCCACCTCACCCCCAACCCAAAAAGAAGGCAAACCCAAGGAGGAGGGGCAGGGGAGTACTCCTGTGGACGGCTGTCAGACACACAAGGTGGGCTCTTTTCTCTCATTGATTGTTTGCCCTGCCACCTTGCCTAATCCCACACGCCAGGTACTGGTGCCTTTCTCTGCGCGCCTGCCTGCCCGGCCTCTAGGCACCAACGCTGATGAGCAATTACCAGGTTCCTGGCTGTTTGCAGAAGCTGCTAATATCGAGTCTTATCAATGACCATGCTTCCCAGAAGCCACAGAAAGCTCTGTCCCCTGCCGCCTGGAATTTCATTTGGCTCTGGTACCAAAACCATCTGGAAGGGGATCAGCGGTGTGCCTAGGCACTTAAGCCATTTGTGGTAAGAGGATCCGGATGTGCAAATGGCTGAGTTCCCTGATACTGGGTTGTTTTTTCCACCAGATGAAAAACATTTTTTTTCAACTGGCTACAGCTCCATTCAAGACAAAACGAACCCATGGTGGCACATTATATACATGGTAAGTCTTTAAAAGAGAAGACTTGCTTGTGTGAGGCCCTCCTTGGCGGCTTGTGGTGTCTGATGTTTTTGTTCTGTGGCCACTGAGCCCCTTGTGATGGGACCGTGGGGACGTGCCAAAAGGGAAACACATGAAGAAGGAAGACTGCAAGACAAGGAGAAGGCAATGGCACACCAGGCCAAGGACACCTCGGAGACCCATGCCAAAGAGGGCCTGGCTAGGATAGGGACGAGGGAGTCCTCCTGATGAGACCCTCAGGACGGGCCAGATCCTGGGGGTGGGGGTGCTGGGAGTAAAGGCCTTCCCTCCTCACCTGTTACCTGAGCAGTAAGCTAGGTGTCAGGCTGAGCAGGCAAGTGGAAGGGGTGAGGCCAGAGGCAAGGAGGTCACTTAGGAAGTTTCCTTATGGAACCTTGATTAAGGTCCTATTGTGTGCTGGCAACCTGCTTAGTCCTGAGGTGGGACAGAGAAAAGATGGACCAAATCCTGCCTCCCCAGGGCTCTATTTTCAGATGGTAATTGGAGGAAACAGATGTTGCAATGCATCAAGAGGGAGATAAACAAAGAGGAGAAGAAGCTGGAAGCAGGAGCCAGCCCTGTGGGCATTGGCTTTACTCCAGCCAACAGGGTAAACAGAGTGAGATTAAGATGCTCAATGGGCTTTGGATCCATTCCTTAAACCATGCACTTCCCTTTCAGAATGCGTGCAAACCCTGGAAGTATAGAGCACTCCAGCAACAGGCGTGCAACCCTTCCCATCCACGTGCACAACCTCCCTGTCTCCGCTCCCTCTCCACCCCACTCTGGGCCATACCGATGGAAGGGACGGGGAGCTTCACTTTCTCTCTCAGTGAACTGAGTGTGCTGCCAGAGCGTGTTCTGAGCCTTTCCCCCAGCGCTTGATTTTATTTTTTTGAAGCCCACACTCCTACTAGGAAACCGGGCTCATGTGGATGTCCCACGTGACAGAGGTGTTTTAAATGCCATGTAGACAGAGCACAACTGAGCCATGTCTGGACGTCGTACGTTTTTAGCCATGTAAAAAGCAGGGCTTTGTTGGCACTGCGGGGATTAAGTTTAAAATCTGTTAGATCCAAGATCTCAGCAGCTGCCCAGGCAAGTCACCCGGTTAAATAGTGACTCTACAAATAGATCACTGCCAGGAGCTCCTCCGAACAGTGGGGCTGTGGGAAGGCTTTGATGCAAGGAGAGCGAGGGAGCCTTTACTTCCTCAGCCCACACAACACCCCAAGTCACCACGGAGACCTCAGGACACATGCTTGCTCTGGGCCGTTTGGAAAGGGTGATTTTGGCACATGCGCCTGGAGCCATAGTCTTTGTGTTCGTTTATGCCTTTGGTCTGTGAACGGATGCTTGGGCAGCTTTGGGGCTCCTCTAGTTGAGGACATAAGGAGGAGTGGGCAACTGGCATTTTCAGGCTAATGGTTCAGGCTAAAGCCTGCTTGGGGTCAGTTGTGCAAAAGAAAAGTCTTCTTGGCCACACCAGCCTCCTGTGACAGAGAAGGATCTGGGGACTCCTGATTCCTTTTAGGAATATGTATGGGAGTATTGTCCCTTTTGGATGAAAAGGGGAAACCAACTGGGTGTACTACAGCTCTGTACTACAATTCAGTTCAGCTTAACCCATGATTCTGTGCCACCTGGAGTTAGCACAAACCCCGTAAGTTATGGGCCCACAAAGCTGCTCTAGTTTCAGATACCAGCCACACTGTAGGGATGCCCAAGCCACTCATACTTCTGAGCAACTGGCTACGAGTTTGGGGGTTTCTGCAACACCCTTGAATTTGATAATTCTCTGAAATGACTCATAGTATTCAGTGAGTTGCAGAGTTACCTGTTCTCTGGAGAGGTAAAGACACCTGTCTCCTGCAGCCACAGGCTAATTGTGCTCTTCCGCATGTCCAGCCAATGGCTCTGCCTCTCTCAGTGAGATTAGACTCACACGGCTTTGAAATTCTGATGCATCTGCCTGCTGCCCCAAGACCCAAGGGGCTGCCAGAGTTGATACAGAGATTTCCCCACATTTTATATGATCAAGAAAAAAGAGTTGGGCCCCAAGCTTGCATTTAATTCTGCTACCTTGGGTCTTGAGCTATTAAAACTTTATAGAATTCTTTCACAGCCTTCCCCTGGGACCTTCCCACACTGGCGGGTGCTACACTTCAGAATTTATGCTCTTTCCTTTCCGAAATTGAAGATTTCATGTCTTTCCTTGCTGCATCTCGCTTGGGCCAGAGTAGAACAAATTACTTTGGCAAAATACATCCTTACCAACTGGTAACACTGCAGGAAAGAAACTAAATCCACACTTGAAATAAATCTGAGCAGAATATTTTGAAGCTCATCCAGAAATAGCATGCTACTGGCTAACCCATTATATAGATACAGCTATGGCTGGGTGTGTGATGTCAGGGTGAGGACTCATTCCACAGAGGCCCCGGGAGTTGGCCTGGGAGACACCGGCCTGAGAGGAGGACAGAGGCCCTGGAGAGCTGGAATTGGAAGAGTAAGGGCTTGTCTTTCAGAAAGGGAGCAAGCTTCCATCCTAATACTGGTTATTTTGAAAAAAAAAAAAAAATCCAACTAACTCAAATTTCTCGTTATTGGTTCTAAACTTTCTTCCTAAAAGCAAGTCAAGAAGGAGGTGCCTGGCCCGAATTCAGCTGGGTTTTCTTTTAAAATGTTCTTTGTCGATAGAGGTAACCTCAGACTCCAAAATGAATCTCCCTTATAAAAATAGAAGAAGAAGACAGGAAGAGGGGCCAGAAGAAAACTCTGGGTAGGCAGGTGCCCCCACTGCCCCCACAGAGCCTTCTTCTCAGCTGACCCACAAGACTTCCATTGGAGAGGCATCCAGGCCATTGTGATCCTTGTCAGACAGATGAGGAAATCAAGATTAAGAACTTTCGAATTCTTGGGGTGCCTGGGTGGCTCAGTTGTTAAGCGTCTGCCTTTGGCCCAGGTCATGGTCCCGCAGTCCCAGAATCGAGCCCCACATCGGGCTCCCTGCTCGGCGGGAAGCCTTCTTCTCCCTCTCTCACTCCCCCTGCTTGTGTTCCCTCTCTAGCTATGTTTCTCTCTGCCAAATAGATAAATACAATCTTTAAAAAAAAAAAAAAAAAGAACTTTTGAATTCTTTTCCTTCATAATAGTGTACAAGGCACCTGTGGCTTTAAAGTTCTACAAATATTCTTTGGGTGCCCCTCCTTCAGTTCTTCCTATAAAGTCCATTTGACCTGACTAGACTTTCTCCAACCCTCCCTTATGAAATGGCAGGATAACAAAAGGAGCTTATTGGAACTTGGGGGATATTGAATCTGTTACATGAAATAGGCAGTGTACCTTCACCCAGCCTCCTTAGCCATCATGCAGAGGTCATCTGGATACATAACCATGACTTAGATGTTTGTAACAAAGATGTGTTCAGTGGGAAGAGGTAATTTCAGACTTCTCACGAGTCATAAACGCCTCCCTTCAAAAGCACATCTTAAAACTTTTTGGAAAATGCTTAAGTAAAAAGAACCATAATCCTCACTTGGAACCGATTTTTTTTTTCTATAAGTATAGCAGCTCTATCATGAATCATACTAATTCTACTCTAAAATTATACTTGACCCCTCAAAGGAGTTGGTCCAACTACATACCTCCAGACCATGATTCAGCCCTTCTGAGTGCTAAAAATGTCATTTTGCTCTCCAACAGCTTAAAACAAATTGATGTATTTATATCCTACCAATCTGTAAGTTCTCAGGGTGTGAATTGATTGTTTACTTTAAAGAGCAGACAAAAGTAAAAATTGTAATAGTGGTTGTTCTGCTCTGAGGGCTGAATGCCAGGAGCAGACAGAGCCCTCTGGAATCCTATAGCCCACTTCCGGGAGTTGGTGAGGAAAGAAGGCACCCCTTGCATCTGAGAGGAGGAAAGCCCTGCCCCCTACTGCCAATAATTGCAGACTTATCCCTGCGTTCATCAGATGAGTGTGTATGATAGTGGCTGGCACTTATGGAGTGCTCCCTGCCCTTCTCATGGAAGAAGGCACTTGATCTCCACCTTTGAGGGAGCTGCTGGCATCTTTTCCATGCTACTGCGGGGGAAACTGAGCTGGGAAGCTCAGGGCAGAGTCCCCTCCAAGTTCTTTGCCAATGCTTCCTTAGCCCCACTGTGTGCTTAGAGCCCAGGTCTGCAGGTTCCCTGGCCACCCAAGCCCAGACACAGGAACCTTATCAGAAGCGCATAGGAACTGACTCTGTGTTTATAAGAAGAGACTCCCGCAGTGAGGCTGGATCCCAGCTGGGGGCTGCAGGGCACAGACGCTCACAGCAATTAGCATAAACAGACAAGGCCCAACTGGTCCAAGTTCTTTACCACAGGACAACAGTCTGGACAGCCTGACAAAGAACCAGTGTTTCACTTACTTCTCTACAAGCTGAGCCATATCCAGAAAGTTTAATTAACATCAAATATTTGAATGGCGATTTTAACTTTTACTCATGTGTTCAGCGTCCGACCTGATTGGCCGAATGTTGCCTTTTATTTTTCTCCCTCAGCTGTTTTGGTCACATTCCTCATTTAGTGAAAAATGGACTCACAACACTGAAAGTTGTACTTTTTTTTTAATAAAAATGGATTTGTGTTCTGGGGCTTAATGTGTTCACAACTCATATTTGCAACAATACAGTGATTCATATGTCTGAAAACAGAGCCCCCCCCCTTACCCCCAGAGGTTGCAGAGCTGCCCACGAGTGTCAGACTCCGCTTATGAAATGCCACACTGGGCCCCTGGGCCCTGCAGGCTTTCTCACCTGGACACAGAGCAGCCTAAGGATGCAGATGATGGCATGGGCTTCAGAAGAAGCCTGTCGTTTTATGGAGAGACTTGAGTCTGGAACCAGAGGCCTGACAAGTCAGGCTTGACTCTGGGCTTGACCATAGCCAGATCAAGCCCTCAAGTTTGTCACATGCCACTGAACTTCAGGGTCCCCAGGCAGGGCTGACACAAGGTTACAACCGCAGATCCATCAGCTAGGTGGCTGTGATGGGAGGGGCCCAACCAGCTGGTCTTTCCTGTGCACTCATGGCAGAGATCTGGAAATGGGGCTGATGCCGAATTTCTGCTCAGAAGGGCTGTGTAGTGGCTGACTAATGCTCCCACCCAAATTCATGTCTACCCAGAACATTCAGAATGTGACCTTATTTGAAAACAGGATCTTTTCAGATATAATTAAGTTAAGGTCATACTGGATTAGCATGGGCCCTGAATCCATCATGACTGGTGCCTATAAAGGAAGACAGACAGACAGACACACACACACAGAGAACCAGATGGAAGTGATGTGTCCACAAACGAAGGGACAGCAGGGATTGCCAGGAGCCACCACAACTGAAGTCCCTGGAAGGACAAGCATGAGGTCAGCCATGGTCACCAGCTGACGCCTGCGCTCCTGAGACCACATGGAGATCCACTGAATGGACACTGTGCTGAGCCAGTGACCACTGCCTCCAGCCAGGAGTAGCAAGGCGCAGGGCTCACAGGAATGAGAAAACACACAGCAAGCCTGGAGGAGGAATCAGAGGGGCCGGGCCTCCGAGCGGCAGCATCTGATTAACTGTATGCCCTGAATGAGCGCAGTGTGGGGGAGCGAGTGTCTCCAGCATTTTCTCATGCCGGCCTCCTTTCATTCCAGATGCAGAGCCACAGGGAAGCATGTGCCTAGTCCTGTGGGGGATGGGGGTGGCCTGCATGCACCTTAACTGCTGAGGATCAGCAATCGCGGCTTCCCCAGGGTGGGCAGGCCCAGATTCGCCTTTCCACCCAGATGGTGCAGTGGGGCAAGGTGGAAGATGATTCCCCAGGGCGAGCCCCAGGCCTGATTGGGGAAGGTGAGATGATGGACTCTAGGGACCAGAAACGAGTGCCCGACCTGCATCGGACATCATCCTGTAGAATGGGGACCGGAAGACGTGACATGCATGGTCTGCTTACCACCATGAGTACCTATGTCTGCCGCCTCCTACACTCTTCTCCTGAAGGTGGGCTTGCTGTGAGGCATCCGGGCCTCTGGGGGATACAGCGTCACCGAGAGGGCAGAGCACAGGATGCTTCTTCCTGGTTTAGCCCTGTCTGGCACTTGCTGCTTCTGCAGAGCTCAGCTGGCTCAAGATGGGAGCCCGAAACCAGGCAGGGGAATGGGAGGAGGACTTTAGCCATGGCCAAGGCAGCCACAGCTCTTGGACGAGATCAAGCATGCTCACTGCCCTCAGCTCCTCAGAGGCCACAGAGGAGGACAGGAGGTCCAGGAAGGAAGAGACAGGAGCTCGCCCAGGGCATGAGGCCAGAATGGGAACCAGGCTGCCCGGGGCCCAGGCCAGAGCAACGGGGAGACTCCCAGCAGTGGGATAACAACTTCCAAACTGTTGTGCAGCCATCGCTTTCCCACAGATGGAGGAAGAATGTGCAGTGGGCCAAAGCGCGTTAATTAAAATGTACTTTAACAAATGCACAGTTAAAATATAAACAAACAGGGTGTGCTAAGTGCAGGAGCTTTGGGCAAATGGGCTCACAGTATCTCTTTATTTACGGAACACCTGTGACCTGGCAGGCAGGCGCTCTGCTCCGTGCTGGGAATAGAAACCTGCCCGAGGATACAGGCATCTGAAGGCAGAGACTTGATGAGTTTACACCTGAGCACCAGGCCTATGGCAAGGCCTGTGCACTGTGCATGGAGGGTGCTCGGGAAACCTCAGCCAAACGGGTGAATGAATGAACACATGAATGAATGAGTAAAGAAGCCTGATAGAGGAAACAATCTAAGCATATAAATGCAGCCAAGATGGGAAGGGGATTTGAGCTACAGAGGAGAGAGCAGTCAATTCAACCTCTGAGCAACCCAGTAAGACTGCCTAGAGGAGGAAGCACTTGGTCTAAGCCTGAAAGATTGAGTAGAGCTTTGGGGACTGGAAAAGGAGGCCACAAATATAAATAAATAGATGTTTTATATATATTTACCCAGAAGCAAGAGTGATATTTCTAAGCAACTTATACAAGGCCAAATAGAATCCAATTCTAGAACACTGAGGCATTTTTGTACGTGACAGAAGGGTCACACCAGGATCCCCAGAGGAAGTCAGGGATGGGGCAGAGTTTGGCCTGAGGCTCCAGGAGGAAGTCCAGTCCCTGCCCCTCTGCTGACGTGGCATTACAGTGAGGGGTTAGATTAGTCTCCCTTGGGAATGAGGGCAGGGCACACCACAAGGCCAGAGCCTCAGGGGTCCTTCCCTAGAGAAGGGGCCCATCACAGGCTGAGGGGCACACCCTAGGTCAGTTCTGCAGGAGCTTGGCCTCTGTGGGCCTGAGAAAGCACTTGAGTTGGGGGGTCAGAATGGCAATACCTAGCATTACTGGACACTGTCCTATGCCTGGTACAGTCCCGGGAAATTTGCCCTTTAAGAGCCGTAACCAGAGAGGCAAGTTCCTTCTATTCCTAGCTTCTAGAAGAGAACATGGAAGCTTAAGAGACAAAGTCACTTCACCAGGGCCATCCATCTGGGGACAAAGGAGCCTGGACTTCCATCCAGAACTTTGAGACCAAAATTCATGAACTCTCTAGAACCAGGTGGGTTGTCACTGGCAGTAGGTTGTCCATTGAGAGGGGAGGAAGGTGGCCCCAGCCTTTGGAAGGAGCCCATGCAGAGGTGCCAGAATCCTGTGCTTGCTGAGCCAACCACTGCTCAATAGATCACTCTCCCCCCAGACTGGAGCCAGGTGTGGGTCCCGAAGGGAGTGGGTTGGGAGAGCTGAGCTCAGTGCTTTTCTGTCCTGGAGCAACCCCAGCCCCTGCCATTTCTCCTCAGGACAGACCTTTGAATGGGAGACTTTGTTCTCTTGGGGTCGCACTAGCCTGCTGCATTGCCCTACCTTCTCCGGGGTTGTAGTCACATGAATAAGGCAGATTGGCCATTTCTGGGTTGGTGAGGAATAAGAGGGGAGCAGACTTCAGTGTAGGATTCCAGGTGGAAAATGACAGTGTTGCCAAGTGGGCTGGCAGCCGAAGTATAAATGTCCAGGGGGCAATCTCCCTTGGGAAGGCTGGGCCACTGTCTATCCCTCCAGGTGGCCCATATCCCCCTCCTGTCACCCAGCACTCCTCAGATAAGGGTTTTTAGAGAGGGGTCCACTTTTGCCCTGAGCTCCGCATTATCATGGGAAAAAGTAAACCCATCCAAGGAGAATATGCACCTGCCCTCTACCAGGGTCTTGTAAAAGGATTTTCAAGGTAAAATAATGACTCTCCTGCAAATATGAAATAAACATGGATCAGAGATCTTACTTCACTCATCAGCTAATGAGGGAACCAGTAAGATGTTACCAGTGGTTTAAAGGAGCACTGACTGAAAGAATCCCACAAAAAAGGTTAACATGGTGAATCCATGAACACATGGAAAATAGTGGCGGCAACACATTGCTTTCCAGTAGCCACGCCTGGTTTGGGTTTTGTGGACGAGGATCACTTGCATGGTAGTGGGTTTTCAACAACTGGCAGAGCTCGAAAGCACAAAGACGAGGAAAGGCAGAGATAGTGGAAGGGTGAGCGAGCCCGGCTGCTCTGTCACCTCCTTGCCCGATGAGCTGCGCCCACAAACTGCTGGCAGGCCTCTCTGGGCCCCACGTTCCTCTGGGCACAGACCCCCATTCCGCCCCTGTCCTGCGTCGTCATTGCCTTTGTGACGGCTACTGGACCCTTCCCAGCAGCATAAAAACAAGCTGTTATGCCACCCACCTAAAATCAGCAAAGAAACGTTCTTAAAGAAAAAGAAAAATTCCTTGATCCCACTTCCACTGAAAGCTACACTCTTTGCTCTTCTTTGGGTTAAGACACTCAAAAGAGTTGTCCAGACTCTGCCGACCCCATTCCCACTTCCCGGCTCTCTTGAGCCCAGCGGACTGGATTTGCCTGCCACTCCCCAGAGGTGCTTGAATTTCTCCCCTGGCACCCCCGTAACTAAGTACTACAGATGGGGGGCTTAACCAACAGACATTTTTTTCTTATAGTTCTGGAGGCCGGAAGTCTGAGATCAAGGTGTGGTAGGGTTGGCTCCTTCTGAGACCCTCCTTCCTTGACATGTGGACAGCAGTCTTCTCTCTGTGCATATCTGTGTCCTAATCTCCTCTTCTTACAAGGACACCTGTCCTACTGGATTAGGACCCACCCTAGTAACCTCATTTTACATAATCACTCCTTTAAAGGCCCCCCGGTACAGTCACGTTCCAAGATCCTGTGGTGTCAGGGCTTCAGCATAAGAATTTGAGGAGGACATGATCCAGTGCATCACAGCTGTCAAGGTCAACCATGACCCCTGTGGTACTCACAGCCCCGGACCCTAATTGTAGTTTCCCTGCCCTCTGAGCTGGTTCCTTCGATTCTCTTTGACTTCTCCACTTTGGAGTGCTGCAGGGCTCAGACCTCAGCCCTGTTCTCCTCTTTATATACTCTTGCTCCCTTAACCTCATTCAGTCTCCTGGCTCTAAATTTCATCCATAGACTGATGACTCCCACTTGTACATGCCCAGTCTGGATCTTCCTCCCAAAGTTCAGACTCAGACCCAGCTGCCGGCTGGTTATCTCCAAGGGAATTGTCCAGTGGACATCTAAACTCAGCCTTTCCAAAACCTTAACCTTGACCTTCCTTCCCAAACCTCTCCTCATATGGTCTCAACCCCATCCTTGTTGACAGGTACCAAAGTCTTTGGTCATCTTTGACTCCCCCCTTCCCTCACACCCCACATCCAATCTGTCTGAAAATACTCTTGAAAATACATCCAGAAACCATTACTTCTCACCACTCCACTGCAAGCACCTCGGTCCAGGCCATCATCATCTCATGCCTGGGTTAGTGTGGCCTACTGCTAACAGGCAAGCCTTCTCCTTCCTTCCCTCTCCCTACAGCAGATACTGTCATTCCTTTTCTCAAAACCCTGCAGTGCTTCCCGATCTCACTCAGAGTGAAAATTCAAATTCTTCAGTGGTTCCTCTCAGCTGCCACCATGCACTGGAATACACCAGGCACACTCCTGCCACAGGGCCTTTGCTCTGATTACCTCTCTGCCCAGATGCTCTTCCCCTGGATCTCTACTTAGCTCCTTCTCTTGTGTCCTTCAAGTCTTTGCTCCAGTGCTGCCTGTGCATCGAGGTTTCCCCTTCTGTTCAACATTGCAACCCCTTCGCAGTGGCCATGCTTTCACTTGGGTACACTCTCAGCCCCTACCCAGCCAGGCTCTTCCTCTTCCCATAACATTTGGTTCCTCTAGCCTGATACAGAAACTCCTTATGTATTCTGCTTTTTGTTTACTATCTCTCTTCCACTGAATGTAAACCCACAAGTGCAGGATCTCATTTTCCGGTTCACTATCATCTCCTAAGCATCTAGAATAGAGCCGACACCCAGATCCTTCCCCAGTTTCACACAGTGTTCTTTCCAACATAAGAAAACATTTGCTTCCCTTGTCTCTGCACCACAGCCCTGTGCCCCATCTCCCGGGAGGGACCCCTGAGGCGGCTTGATAAGTGAAGTGACACACCCAACCAAGGTCACCAAACTGGGAGGATAAGAAGAATCTGAATCCAAGACTTTGTCACCCCAAGCCTGCAGTCATTCCCCAAGAGGTGGGCAGGCCTTGGAGAGCAGCAACTGAGTCAGGCATGTGAGGTTTGCTGTGTGTCACCTCCTTCCATGTCCTTGTCCCCCCAGACTCCATAGCAGAGCCCTGCGGATCAGACAGAAGGCGCCGATGTTGACAGAAGCTCATATTTTTACCAGGAAAGACGGGCTCCGTCGCTTTGGAAGAATTTAATCTCAGAGTGGCATGCCCTTGTCCAAGACGATGTCCGGGCAGCCTGCAATCCAATAAGGCTCTGACCCAATTAGCCTCGAAGGTCTGCAGCACCTGGCACAAGATTTGGGGATGGCTGGCAGCAGCAGCAGTAATCTCATCCAGAAAAAGGAAACGAAAGAAAGAAGAAACGTCCTAATGCAGCTGATAACGGTCCATTGCTCTCTGGCATGCTGGCACTTGGGCACAGGAAGAGGCGTTCCCAGGACCATGGTAGGGAGCGCTGCTTGAAAACCTCCAACTTAGACGAATACTCCTGGGTACTAGCATTTGCCCCAGGAGAGGCCCAAAATGTGTGTTTCATAAAATGGTCCTCAGATGTGGATGGATGAAGAGACCCTGGTCTATCTGTTCAGGTCCACACACAGACACATCCAGCTGTGTGCCTTTCCTCAGTGAGTGACCCAAGGGTATTTGGAGAAAGAGTCCAGCGGGCTCATTTCTAGTTACTAAGGGGCTAGAGAGTTGAGGTGTGGGGGTCACCAGGTAGGGATGAGCATGGCCTTGACCTCTCCCAGCTCACGGTTCCAACCACCCTACACCCCACCCCACGCTACCCCCCCCCCTGCAGCTTACTCCTTGCTCCTGCCTCTGGTGTGTGATGCTGCCCCCTGCTGGCCACTTGGGGTAAATGTTCCCCCAGAATAAGGCCGGTGCAGATGAAAACCTTGGTTTCCTTCTGCCTACAGAGGAAGAAGGCTCAGCCTTTCATAAGACTTTAACCAGGTGATTCAGGAAAACTGGGAGGAAATCGTCAGGAACTATACAAACAGGCTCATTTCAAATTATGGCTTTCGGATCCCACAAAGACCGCAGCAAGTCCCAAATGGCTAATTCCACCTGACACCTTTCTGACCCCATCGAGAGGCCCCTGGCACCTTGATCTCTGGGCTCAGAGCTTATGTGGTGGTTCTGTGGCTGGTGGCCTGGAGCCTGATGGGGGCTCAGAGGCCATTCCAGAGGCAGCACAAGAAGGGGTTATGACCCTCTGTCTCTTTCTGCAATACCAGGCACCATCTATGATAATTGGCTTTTATGAAGAGACTATAGTACAGCCTCCTGCACTGTCTTTTGGAAAAATTTCAAAGCAAGGAAATGCAAAGAATCTAGTTTCCTGCTTAGAACCTGCATTTGTTTCCTAGGGCTGTCGTAACCAAGGGCCACAGGCTGGGTGGCTCACACAAGATAAATTTATGGTCTCTGAGTTCTGAACTCTAGAAGCTTCAGATCAAGGTGTTGGCAGGGTTAGTTTCTCCTGAGGCTTCTGTCCTTGGCTTATAGATGCCGTTTTTCTCCCTGTGTCTTAGCATCATGTGCCTCCTGGTCATGTCTGTGTCCAAATTTCCCCTTTTCATGAGGGCCCCAGTTGTACTGGATTATGGCCTCATTTTAACTCAATGATCTACAGAGACCCTATTTCCAAATAGTTGCATTCTGAGGTTAGCTAGGGGGTACCAGTTTGACATATGAGTTTGGGGGGCAGACACAATTCAACCCATAACAAAACCTGAAGGTGGGGAAAAGATAGATGACATGGGCACACCCAATATATGATCTGCTGTCTGTGAGCAACTCCCCCCCCACACACACACCAGTTTGGACAAGGACAAGAGCGGGATGCTGATGGTATATACTCAAAGGGCAGGCTGCAACACCTGGGGTCAGTCTGGAGCCCTTGGGCAAGTCCAGGCACCCTTCTATATCCGTCGGTCTGCTTTGGAAAATGGAATGACTCAACCTCGTGGGGCTTTTCATGAAGCTCACAGATGGAAAGTATTCGTGGAGATTTTTGGAATCATTCAGAACTCTTACTTGGCTTCACAGGGACTGGTTGCCCCTGAATGACCAGGCTGGCAGAAATATGTCCATTCCTGGGCACAGGGACCATTTTCACAAGGACAGCAAACACGTGGGTTGATTTGGCCCAACAGCTAGTTCATCTCCACCATTTTAAAGCTGACTTGATACCCCCCAGATGGCCCCAGGTTGAGCAATTGTTTTAAAGCCGTGACGAAGTTTAGGATGAATGGAATCGTCTGGAACATCTATAAAGGGAACCCAGAAAGCCCAGGCAGCCAATAATCAGAAGATCATGCTCGGGCTCTGCAGATTGTCTGCCCAGGGCAGCTCAGGACTCTGGTATCTTGAGACCTAGTAAAAAGGCTGCTGTGGTTTTCCTGTTGATGAAGCAGACTGAATAAAGGGTAGAAATATAGAAGGCCAGGACCCAGAGTACCTGGTAGCTCAGTCATTAGGTGTCTGGCTTTGGCTCCAGTAATGACCCCAGGGTCCTGGGATTGAGCCCCACATCGGGCTCCCTGCTCCGTGGGAAGCCTGCTTCTCTCTTCCTCACTCCCCTGGCTTGTGTTCCTGCTCTTGCTATCTCTCTCTCTGTCAAATAAATAGATAAAACCTTAAAGAAAAAAAAATAAGGATTGTACCCACGAGGGAGGGTTATCTGTGAAGAGGAAACATCAGTGGGTTTCTGGAAGATAAAGAAATGAATGAGACCATGTGGCACGATGAAATGGGAGAAGCCAAAACACAGGATCCTGTGTGGAGGTTCTTTAGGCCTGATGGAGGGGGAATAAGAGGGACACCAAGAGTGGGGTGGTTATGAAACACCTATGCCTGTGGCCCTGCCATCAACTCCCCTCCTAGGCCCCCCACTCACGGCACAGGAAGCCCTGGCGGACTACAGGGCCATCAGGAGAGAGGGAGGCTGTGCCCAGACTGCCTTCCTCCAGTGGGAACTTGGGACACCAGGGGTCGACCTCCCACCCACCCTCAGAGGGAGCCCATTTGTTGGCATACCTGCCTGAGGTTCAGAGACCACGTTTAGGGAACCAACACAAGAATAAAAAAAAATAAAAAGAACATAAACTGTCTCTCACTGGGCGAGGCTGGGAGGCAGAGAAGAGAGTGGGGTGAATCACCTAAATTCTTCTGGATCCCAACAGGATCAGCAGTTACCCCCTAAACTTGGCAAATGAGGAAGCAGAAGAAGAGATGCAGCCCCTAGCATTTCGGTCACCATCCCTGAAATCACTACCGGCAGAAACAGGGAGCCGTCCTGTGAGTAGGATGGGGGTGGGAAAGGACCAGGAAACCGCTGCTTTTCATCCTGCGCTGGTCCACTCCATCTGACTGATACCCAAACATATATATTGTGAAATGTTTCTGTAGCTATTTTGAAACACGAGAACATTTTCACAAAACTGATGGGGCCTGGACACTAACCACGATGGAGAAACTTGCTGGGTCCCCATTTTCAGACACTGTCGGCAAACATCTGCTCAAAAGACATTAACCTTCCTTTCCCTGTCCCTGGCTCACCTGAAGCAAATGAGTTTATGTGCCAATTTGGATAGAGAAGAGGGAGAAGGGGTGCAGGCTGAGAGGAGGAGGAAACAAGCAGTTAGAACTTGGAGTATCCAGTCCACCTTGTACTTATTAAAGGTAGTGCTGTTACAGCAGCCCCGAGAGCTCACAGGGGGGTGTCCAAAGGTGACACTTGGTGAGTGCACATAGAATCCAGAGGTCCTCCTGAGAGGTGTTCTAGAACTTTCTTGGCATCTCATGGGCTAAAGGATAGATCAGGACCACTAGGGGGGTAAAAGAAGAAAAATAATCACAAATTCATGAATCAAAATTCTGTGTACTATTTCTATTATAGAGGAGGGTATATATATATATATATATATATATATATATATATATATCCCTAAAGCAAGAACTTTCACCACAAAGACATGTGTGAACAAACACTACAAAGTTCCTCAGCTGAACAAATGGCCAGGTCCGCATGCGCAGTTGCCTCGACTGCAGGCGGAGCATCTTGTTTAATTAGATAAAGATTAGATAAGTGAGAACAGAGGGGCAAGAAATGTCTCTGCAAATTGCCTTTCCTGCACAGGCTTGCATCCTGTTGTTTGCCTTTTAGGTACATTCGCACCAGACAGAAGACGCCACTGGCTCAGGAATGTGAGACTAGAGAGGTGAGACCATCAGTTTTCTAATCCTGCCCAGCCCACATTGTGAGGTTGGAGTTCCCTAGAGATGAGGATGGGTGCACCTTTTAACACAGTGTGTCCCCTAAGGCCAAGGCCAATGTCTACACTGCAGATGACTCGCTGCAGTAAGGGAAGGAAAGACTTTATGGGTCGCAAGTGTTGGGTTTCTGGAAGCTGGGTGTTCATACCCTGTCCTGGTTCTGTCCTGGTACATGTTCAAGATGTGTAAACTTGCATGTGTAGGAAAAGACACTGCACCAAACACTCATCATCACCATTGTCCCTAAAAGGCAGAATAGGGAGGAACCAAGATTTTAAACATGAGATTCTGTATACAGAAGAGCCGATGGTGTGAGTTCCAGTCCAAGCCCAAAGGCAGGAGAAGACTGATGTCTTCCACCTAGAAGAAAGTCAGACAAAAAGAATTCCCTCTTACAGAGGCTTTTTGTTCTATTCTGACCTTCAACTGATTAGACAAAGCCCACCAACACTAGGGAGGGCCAGCTGCTTTATTCAGTCTACTGATTCAAACTCTAATCTCATCCAAAAACATCTTCTTAGACCCACCCAAAACAATTTTTGACCAAATCTCAGCACCCCGTTGACCCAGTCAAGTAGAGACATGAGATGCTCCATCGTAGGTGAGCACCCTTGGCATCTGTGCTGAGGGTCTTGTGTGCCAGTGTCCCTGAAGCCACAGACTTCCTGGGCCCCAGATGAGCCCTACTGATTTATTTAATAAACATTGACATAGCACTTGCTACGTGCCAGGCACCATTTTACAAATGTAACTAATTTCTTGTTCTAAAAACATCCCAGAACATGCATCTCAAGAAACTTGAGAATATGCTTTTAGGATAACCGTGACAGGGGGTGGGGGGGTGCAGGGAGTATTTTTAATTTTCATTATTATGCTCTAATTGTTTTCTGGGAAGAGGGCACTGATTCACACTCCTACCCACAGTGTAGGAAGGTGCCTCCTTCTCATCCTCACTAGCCCTGGGGCATCTCAGTTTCCCACTTCAGCTAACCCCATAGGCGAACAACAGATTTCACTGTGGTTTGTTTTACATGACCTTCATCAAGAATGAGGCTGGGCACCATTCATGCATTTGTTGGCCATTTGTATTTATTTTTCAGTAAACTGCCATTCACATCCTTTGCCCATTTTTCTATTCGGTTATTTTTTTTTCTTATCGATTTATGTGAACTCTGTAAGGCAGGGAGACTGGCCTGTCACATTTGTCTGCCACAGATGTTGCAAATATGTTCTTTCCAGAATTTCATCTTTCTCTTGGCTCTGTTATTGTCTACTCCATCAAACAAAAGTCTCAGATTTGTATGTAGCCAAATTTATTGATTATTTCCTTTCTGAGTGCTAGGTTTTACGTTTTATTTCACTCACGCTCTCTTCCATAATCTTTATGTCTTTATTGCTTTTAACTTTTTATTCTGAAACGATCACAGATTTGCAGGAAGTCACCAATATAGGACAGAGGGGTTCCTGTACCCCTATCTAGTTTCCCCTGGTGGTTATAGCTTCCGTAGTTATCGTACAACATGAAAATCAGGAAACTGACCTTAATTCATTATGTGTTGTAGTTCCATGCCATTCTATCACCTGCATAGGTTTGTGTACACACCATCACAATCAAGATACAGAACAATCCATTTCCACAGAAATCTCCTCCATATTGCCCCCTTTATAGTTAGACAAGTCCTCCTGGCCCTACTCTACCAATTCTAGCCCTTGGACACCATGAATCTATTTTCCATATCTGAGATTTTTTTATATAAGTGGAATCACAAAGTATACAATCATTTGAGATTGACTGTTTTCATTCATCATGGCATACTTGAGATCATCTATGTCGTTGCTTGTTTCAAGAGTTCATTCCTTTTTACCGCTGAGAAGTATCCCATGGTATGGATGTTCCAGAGTTTGTTTAACAATTCACTACTTGGGGCGCCTGGGTGGCTCAGTCATTAATCGTCTGCCCTTGGCTCAGGTGGTGATCCTGAAGTCCGGGGATCAAGCCCTGCATCAGGCTTCCTGCTCAGTGGGAGGCCTGCTTCTCCCTCTCTCCCTCGCTCTGCTTGTGTTCCCTCTCTAGCTGTGTTTCTCTCTGTCAAATAAATAAATAAAATCTTTTTAAAAAAAAAAAAAAAAACCAGTTCACTAATCGCAGGACATTTTGTTTTTTTCCAGTTTTTTGGTTTTTACAAATAAAGTTTCTATGAACAATTGGACTTTTCTGTGGACACAATTTTCCCTTCTCTGAGATGGATACCCAGGAGTGTAATTGCTGTACCATATGATAAGCGAATGTTTAATTTTTTTCAAGAAACCACCAAATTATTTTCCTGCTTGGCTATTTTTTTTAATTCACTCTGTTGACTTCTGTCTTTTAATTGGTGTATTTAGACTAATTACATTTAATGTAATTATTATTGTATTTATTGTAATTAAATCTGCCATTTTATTTTTTGTTTTCTGTTCCTTCTGTTTCTCTTTTCTTGTTTTCTTTTTTCTACCGTCTTCTGGGTTACTTGAACATTGAAGAGAATTCCATTTTGATTTATAAGTAGTGTTTTGGAATTCATGTCTTTGCATCTTTTTAGTGGTTACTTTAGTTATCTCATTAAACATCCATAATAGATCATAGTCTAGTGTTGGTGTCTAACCAGTGTAAATAAAATATAAAAACCTTACCACCATTTACATCCCATTATACTCTCTCATTTATAATATAAATTATATTCCTCATTTTATTCCTGTTTTGAGAACTTTCTTTAGCCATCCTTCTAAGGTAGGTCAGCTGGTGACAAACACTCTTAGTTTTCCTTCATCTGAGAGGATCTTTGTTTCCTCTTCATTCCTGAAGGATATTTTTATTTGATATAGAATTCTCGATTGGCAGTTCTTTTCTTGAAGCTTTCAAAAAATATTGTCCTGCTTTCTTCTAGATTCCATAGTTTCTGATTAGAAAAATTTTTAATTTGAATTATGTCTTTCATATAGGTAAGGTGTTATTTCTCTCTCTAAGATTTTTTCTTTCTGTTTAGGTTACAGAAATTTGAACATGATGTATCTTAGCATGGATTTCTTTAGGTGTATCCTGTTTGGAGTTTACTCGGCTTCTTGCATCTCTGGTTTTATGTCTTTTGCCAAATTTGGGCAGTTTTCAGCCATTATTTCTATGAATAATTTTTAGCCTCACCCTTTTTCTCCTCTCCTTCCAGAACTCCTGTGAAATGAATGTCAGACCTTTTGTTATCATCCCAAGGCCCCTCTCATTAAGTTCACTGATTTTTTCCTCTATCCCATCATTCTGCCATTAAACCCATTCTCCAACTTTAATTTTGGTTATCTCATTTTTCAGTTCTAAAATTTCCACTTACTTTTTCCTTTATTCCTTCTATCTCTTTGCTGGAGCTTTCTATTTCTACACGCTAAGATGTTCTACACTTTCTTTTGTTTCAAGCATGACCATTATTTCTTGTTGAAGCATTTTTATGATGTCTCCTTTAAAATCCCTGTCAGATCATTCTAGTATCTATGCACCTTCAGTGTTGGTTTCTGTTGATTGCCTTATCTCATTCAAGTTAAGATACTCCTGGGTTTTGGCATGATGAGTGATTTTTTTTTTACTGAAACATGGATATTTCTGGTATTATGTTTTGAGAATCTAGATCTTATTTAAATCTCCTGTTTTACCATGACTCCTGTGACATCTCTCTGGCAGGGGAAGGAGGGGGGTACCTCCTTACTGCTAGGTGGGGGTAGATGTGCAGGCTTCCTTCTAGGCCGCAGCTGATAGTACCCCAGCAGGGAGGAGCTTACTTAGCCCTAGATGGGGCATACCCACCTCCACACACACTGTCCACCAAATTTACAGAGGAGGGGTCTCATTACCACCAGCAGGAATGAGATTTGTGACCCCACTAAGGATTTCTCTGCCACCACTTCAGCGAAGAGGGGGTGGGTTGAGGTGCCTCATTACAACCTGGAAGGGGTGAAGGCCTAGGCTGCTCACTCAGCCTGTGCTGGCAGGGGTAAAGGTGGGGCCTCCGTTTTCAGTGGTATTGGGTGCTCCAAGCAGTAGGGAGGTCATTCATTGTCTAAAGTGGCCTGCTTTGCTAGGCTGCCCCTTTCCTGCTCTTTGGTCAGAGGGAGCAGATTCTTCTTAGGGACTTTTTTTTTTTTTTTTTTTGGTCTGCACCTGTTAGCATTTCTAGGTTGCCAGCTTCTCTAGTATTCAGTCTGAGATATACAAAGTACACACACACACAAACACACACATACACACCAAATTGCAAATTGCAAGGAACCCAGTACCATGTCATTTCTTGGATCCTGAACTTCCTGGGTTTCTGCCTTCTTTCCATCTTTCAGAGACTTCTTATGTTTGTTTTGCATATAATGACTAGGGATGCTAGTTGTACTTATAGGCAGAATAGGAAAAAATATCTGTTCCATCATTCCAGGAGCCATGGCTTTCTTTGTTAGTTAATACTTTTAAGCCTCTGATCCATCGAAAATTCATTTTCACATGAAGAGTGACGTAGGGGACCCCAACTTCATTTTATCCAGACTATTCTAAGTTACCTTAATACCACTTCTTGGATAATCCTGCTTTTTCCCACTGATCAGAAATGTCATATATTTTTCCATGCATGTGCAGGGCTGTTTCTGAATATATTCTGTTCCATTGGCCTGTGTGCTTCCTTAGCACCAGAGGCTTATCTGTTGTAGCACCAAATGTAGGTGCTGTTTGCTGGAACTTGCCTCCTTCTTGCTCTTCTGCCCAAGATACCGTAAGAGCCCACCTCTGCCGACCCTCTCCCTGCTCTCAGAAAATCACTGTGATTTAAAGCAAAATAAATGTAGTCTCTCACTATTCGGCAGGCTGGGAGTCCAAAACCAGTCCGGGCCTGGTTCCTCCTCAGAGTCTCTGCCTCCATCATCACACAGCTGTCTTCCTTCTAGGCATCTCTGTGTCTGCTCTCCTCTTATGATCACTAAGGACCCCAGTCATATTGAATGAAGGGCGTCCTACTCTATTGGGACCTTGTCTTAAATAATCTTATCTGCAATGACTCTCTTTCCAAATAAGGTCCATTCTGAAGATTGGGGAAGGACATGATTTTTGAGGCGATGTTATTCATCTCTAGAGAGTCCCCAGCACGAGGCACTTATCAAGACCTCCCCCCAGCTCATCCAACATCCATCCACCTTCCCCATCTTCTCAGTGCACAGCAGGAGCTCCAACCTCTACAGCTCAATCAGGGCCTCTCTCTGCCCCTGGGTGGGGATCACTCTGCACCCCAGAAGCCCACTAAACCATCTACCCCATCCTCCTCACCCTCACCATCCCCCACGTGAGCTCATCTTAGAGGTGCAAGAGGAGTGGCCCATTGAGGGTTCACTCATGGTACGAATTTCTCGGTCTGGAGTGTAAACAGGATGGGACACCACCTGCCCACTGCAAATGGGCACCAGCAGAGGACGCAGTCAGGGACTCCTCTATCAGGGCAGACAGGGTCACCAGCACACAGAAGTCCTGCATGGTAGGGGCAGACATCTGTGAGAATATTGTTCCACTTGCCACCTTGTTCAAAATCCATTAAGTCCTAATCATCGGAGTTGCTACTCTGTGTTGAGAACCGATTCTATGTCAGGCATGTCACATAGACTATTCCAATCCTCGGGAAAGCTCACACTGGACTTTCTGTTTGATGGGCACACTGCTCCCATCAAACAGAAGGGGAAACAGCCCCAGAAGGAAGACCTGGAAGCATCGGATGCAATTTGTTCAATCAGCATGAGTAAAAAGGGGCCTCTCACCACAATGTTACTTTAATGGAGGTCAAAGTCTTAATGTTCTTTCTCTTGAATTCAGAGAGTTTGCATTTAAGCTCTTTCAAGCACTCCCTCTTTTTTTTCTTTTATTTTTACAGAACCACTAGTACCAGATCGAGGTCCTGCTGGCAGTTTTCCAACCATCATCTGCAGACAATGGTGTTTCCATGAACCACGTTTCCATCTTCACTCTCAGGGAGCAAGATGCCACCCACTCCAGCTACCCTACCCCATCACTTCTCCCCTGTGACTGGGCCCTCCTGGGTCTCAGTTACCCCCAGCGACGACCATGAGTCTTGGTGGCTCAGAGGTAGGCTCGGGTATCAGACTCCAGGGTTCAAATCCCCACTCTGCCACCTACCAGCTGGGTAACTTGGGCAGGCAAGTGACTTAACTTCTCTGAGCTTCCATTTCATCATTGGTACATCCTCCGCAGGATTGGTCTTGATCAGCTACAGCGGCTCACATGTTTAGCACAGTGTCCAGCCCGTGGAACATTCCTCAGGAATGCACACTGTCAGTATTGCCTGCCATGGCTAGGACAAGTGCTGTTCATCAGGCGGGACAGTGATCACTTGCTGTTCTGAAATAGATGAGCCTCTGGACTCCAAGGACCAAGAACCAGAGATCAGTCACATTATAGACCAGCGACGCTCTGAGGAGTGGGGTCTTGATTATTGGCTTGTGTCCATTAATAACTGCTCTACATTTGTGCCCTATCCATGCCCACCTGCACCTGCTGGCACACACAGCCATCCCGCAGCCCTGGGAGGAGGCTGGAGAGGCAGCTGTCTGTCATTATGCAGACAAGCCCCAGAGAGGTCTTTCCTGAGGTCACACATGTGTGCAGGGCAGAAGAGGGCGCCAGCCAACTTGGTCCGGGTTCCACCCCTCTGAGCTCTGATCTTGGGCTTTTCTGCCTTCCAACCCCTCGCACCCACGTGGGAGAGTTCTGGGACCCTCTCTGGGGACATCTTTGCCACACCTCCTTAATTTGGGGTCCCAGTGTTTCCTGGGGAGATCTCGGGTAGGTTTAGGGGGCCTTTTAAAAACTGTTTTTACTTTTGTCACCTATCACTCAATTCTGTGAAAAATGCCCTTTTAGCTGGGAATGGTGGGGCAGCACTGGGCAGGCGGGAAGGGAGCTGTACAAGTCTTGCCATGTGACCGGTGACCTTCAGCAGAGGATGAGGTTCACCAGGGTGCCCAGCCACCCTCGTGCCTGAAGGAGTCCCACACTGGAGTCACATTCCCATCCATGCCATCTGTCCATGCACTTGGGGGCACTGAGGACTGCCAGCCAGGGGTGAGCTCCAGGCCTCCCTCCTGGATTGGGAGGATGTGATGGATGGATCTGGATGTATACTTAACCACAACAAAACAATTGATGACTTTGTTCCTTTCATTAGACTGTGATGAGCACCCACAGTGTGTTTTATGCCTTAGAGACACAACTGAGACAAAACCGCCAGTCCCCTGAGCTCATGGAGAGACACGACAAACTCCAGACAAGTAGCTGAGAAGATGTGGGGTCTGAGACATGTGTGCAGGGTATTACAAGAAGACGACATTATGGAAAATGAGCCGAGGCCACTTCAGATGGATTATCACAAATGCTCAACATTTAGAGGGCATCCATGCTGCCAATGGAATATCTGAAGGAGCCAAGCATGCGAATGTCAGGGAGATGAACATTTCAGGTGGGGAGAACAACCCATGCAAAGATCCTGAGGCAGGAATGAGTTTGCCATGCTGAGAGAAGAGAGGAGGACCAGAGCTGCTGGAATGCTGAGACCAGGGCAGAGAGGATTCTGAAAGGTATGATAACAAATGCATCTCCAGCAGGCAAAGCCAGGGTCTGAGATCATTCTCTGCCTCTTTGCATTTGAGGCACTTTGGATAAGCCCTTTCCCCACCAAGCCTCATGTGGCCCAAACAGGGATTGCCCTGTGTGGATACCACCCACATGCCCCTGTCACGCCGCATCAGGACTCCCCAGAGTTCCACAATCTTGTAGACATCTTGGTTGGTCAACAAGAGTGGGACACACCAAGTCCTGGAGACCCAGACGTACTTCTGCACGTCATCGTCCACAGGGACCACTGCCCACAAGCTCTTCCCCATCCTCTAGACCCTGCAGCCAGCTTATGGATGACCCCAGCCTGACCTCTCTATCTCCTACTAAAACCATGATAAGGGAAGCTGCCCTCGTCTCAGCTGTGTTCATACATTTTATGAGCGCATTTCCCTTAACTCCGTTCTCCAGCAAGGCTGGCAGATGAAACCTGTCTCAATCAGATATCCTGGTTAATGGAGCATTACATCTATACCTTACATGGATCTCCCCTTCTCAGAGAATTATAAAACAATAAAATGCATTTGGCACTAAAACCTCAGTGACCATAATTTAATCTGGCTCTGATAAACAGAGTCTCACCAGGATTTGTGTTGCCCGAGAGTCATAATTATGAGTATCGGTTTCTATCTGTACCGTAAATGTGCAGATCTGTGGGTTAATAGACATTTCTGGTAGGGGAAAATGCTGTATCGACCTTCTCTTATGATCTACACCCTTTGCCAACCCGGAGAAGTTACACATACAGATGAGGACGGTTTTCTCCCTCCCACAAATGCCTGCCCTAATGAAGATGTACATTACTCTATTTCCTTGCCCTCATTCCCGCCAAAGTTTGCATTCTCAGTGTATGGCTGGTGTTTGCAGAACGACCAAATATCTCTGCAGTCCACTCAAGCAAGATCTTCAGCCATGTGCCTTTCCTCCAAGAAGCTGGATGATGCTCGAGAATCAGCAATCTGCTTGCGGGTCCTTCTGCCCTTGCCGGTTGATGAACTAATACAGATTTACTCCACCAGTCCCTGGTAATTAGACTCCACCGAGCTGATATATCAGATGACTACAGCAAAGTTTAAAAGAAGCCTGAATTAATCTCACAGAGGAAAGGGGGCATGAGCACTCCGAGACACTATTAATGTCAGCGAGATGCAGTAAATTTTATTTTTATCATTCCATGTGGATTGATATTCTCATTACCTATCACACTCGCATATGATAAAGCAAATGCACAAGTGCCTGTTTTCCATAGAGGTGATCTTATACACCGTATTGAGGATGTGATCATTATACCTACACATTTTATAGTAATGTTTTCTTAACAGCCAAAGCACTTTCATTTAATATTAATAAAACAGATGTTTGGTTGAAAATGGCTGGGAACCACATGGCGTTCCCACTTTTGAGAGTGACAGTGCCTCCCGCTGCTTCTCCCCACCCAGAGGCCCCGCCTCCCCCATGGAATCTGGGGCAGCCTGCTTCAATCCCAACTCCCCTATCTTTCCTCACACCCCCAAATGAGGGTAAATCGGGGAGAGTAGAAATCCCGTTATCATTAGCCAAGGTCCAAAAGGTAAGGAGGCGCTGGAAAATGGACAATATGTTCCTTCTGCCATTTCTGTATCCTCCGCCCCTTAACCCACACCAACTGTAATTTTGAATGGAATTTAGAAATAAGCACCCAAACACGTGACTTTGGCACCAAAGTCAGTCCTGGTAAAGCTCGAGGGGTGGTGGGGAAGGACAGCGCTTCTGCACAGAGCCAGCAAACTGTAAACACACAGCAGCCCCTTGCAAACTGTTCTTGGGGCCACGTGAAAGCATTGTAGCCCAGCTATGTGCCTGCCTGGCCTCTCTCCCTCTCATCATAATAAAAAAAAGCAGCAGGTTGGTAAGTTTCCCCTTGGCAACCTTGCTCCGATAGAAGATTTTTGAAATGTGTGGGGATATTTTCTCTGTAATATTCCGGAAGATCCAACACTTGGCTTTTCCCAGATGACATGCCCTACAAATAAAAATGAAAACCCCGCACGGGTGATGTAGGGCCAGGGCTGGCCTCCTTGCCTTCCAGGCAGACAAAAGCCTTACCGGGAATGCTTCCTGTGCATGCCAGGGAAGGAGCCGAAGCTTTGGACATGGTCCGTGGTGACTTTATTTGTCGGCAGAGCCACCTTGACGGCAATACAAACACACAGAGCAACGGTGCGGTGAAAAGGTTTGACGTTGTCGAGCTTTGAGAAGTAAGAAGCCTGCAGCCCTGATCAAAACTGGCGTCCTGGAGTGCCCCCGGGAGTAGCCCTGAGGGTGTGCAAAACTGATGCTTCACTATGTTCACAAGATGCCAAGTCGAAGTCTGATTTCAGCTCAGGGCTAAACTCATCCGAACTCATTGCATTGCACAAAAACCTCTAATCCACGGGGATGCCAAGCCCTCCGGTCAGTTACCCAGATAACCTGGCCTTGGGTGGACACATTATTTGGGAACTGATTGTTTCCTTTGACACCTGACGCACAACAGGCATTGAGTAATGCTTTTAATGAATAACGGAATGAGCCAATTAGCCGATAGAGGGACACCAATGATGAGTTAGCGCTCCCAGCAAAATGTGTGTGTATCAGACTGCCTTGGAGAAGCCCTTATGTGAGCCAGAGAAAACCAGGAAAATATTGCGCCAGCAGGGTTCATGACAAGAGTTTGGCGTCATTTCCCAGAAGCGCCAGCTTTGCACCCCCCACAGGACAGTCCGTGTCCCTGGGGCACCTATCCGGATGGAGCCGTGGGCTGGCTGGTGTTCGTTCCTGGTTGCATGGAGCAATCATTCTTTAGGCCAGAATCCACTCTGCCCAGCCTGGGGAACAGACTCGCTTCCTGCCTCAAGCTGGGGCCCACGGTCCTGTGCACTTACATCAGTATTTTCCTGTCCCGCCACCCACCCCTCTTATAGATTATGCCAAGCGTGATGATTAAAGTCTAGAATTTTAAACAACTACGTGAGGCGATGGTAAGACAGAGCTGGCCGTTTGAAATCCCAACAGCTGTAAGCTTCATTTGCCCCAGGAATCGATCGCTACTCCAGGCCCCAGGCACTGGGTGTACATCCACACGGAGAGCACGGGGAGCACGGAGCGGATCCGGCAAGGCCGGAGGCTCCTCCCCTGGCTCCTGGAGAGGAGGGTGTGTGTGCGATGCCAGGAAGCCCAGGGCATTTCAAGGGAATGGTGGAAAATTATGCTTGCTATCAAAAGGTAAAAATGTCTCGCCAGATGAATAATGAAATGGTCTTCAATAATCCTCAGTTTATACTTAAAATTCGAAAATGTGATAAAGTGTGCAGATAGAGAATGGTCACTCTGTGTTCTGGGGGAATCTAAGTGGGCAGGAGGGAGCCTTCCTAGACCCTCACCACCTCAGCCACAGGAGCACCAGCCCCACCTGGACCCCACTTCCCTCCTGAGCTGCCCCCCACCTCCTCTCACGCCGCCACTGCTCGGCACACTCACTTCCCGGGGCTGCTCTAACAGCACCACCAGCTGGGAAGCTTCACACAATCAAAACGCAGTCTGTCACCGGCCAGAAGGCCCCAAATCCAACCCCCCCCATCCTCCCCCACCCCCCGTCCAGGCCTCTCTTCTCTCCTCTGGTGGCTTCCTACAACACCTATAGACTCCTCGTTCTCCCCGCTGGCCCCTTTGTCACACGGCCTCCCTCCCTGTGTGGTCACCCTACATCCAGAGGGACCTCATGGCAGGATCTTTGTCTTAGTTCCATCTGCAAAGCCCCCATTTCCAAGTGAAGTCACGTTCACAGGCACAAAGGGCTAGGACTTGGACATCTATCCAGGGAGGTCATTATTCCCCCCATGACGTCCATAAACACCAGGAAGGTCAAGGTTGCCAATCTGAGTTGCTGAATCGATGTTGCTTCTAATGTTTCTCCATCTGCAGCTCATGTGACCAGCACTCCTCTCTCCCGGTGCCCCTCTCTCCAGCCTCCAGCACCCCTACTCTCCCTGTGGCTCTCCTCCTGCCTCTCCTACTTCCCCTATGGGCTTCCTCATCCAGGGGAGTCTCCCCATAGTCCTCGCAGTTCACGTCAGAAACCGTGGTGGTGGCATCGTCTCTCTCTCCCTTTTACACATCTGATCCAACAGCATGTCCTGTAGGCCCTCATCTCTCTCCCATGCTGTATGAGCCTCCCAAGTGGTGTCCCTCTTTCTGTCCCACTTAAATCCATTCTCACGAGCAGCCATTGTGACCCTGTGAAAACATGTCAGCTCAAGCCAGCTCTCCACTCAAATGCTCCCACGGTGCCTATTTCACTTAGAGAGAGCGAAATCCTTGTAAGGCCTACCAGTCTCTCCTGGCTCAGGCCTGGGATTACTTTGCTGAGCTTTACCCTCCCCCTACCGCCCCACCCCTCTGCTCCAACGCAAGGAAGCTCCTTCCAGTTCTCAACTATCCCCACCATACCCCTACCCCAGGGCCTTTATCCTGGCTGTCCTCTCTCCCCCTAGAATGGTCTTTCCCTAGATACCCAAGGGGCTCCCTCCCTCACTTCCTTCAAGTCTCTGCTCCAACATTACCTTCTGAATGAGGACCCCCCCTGGCCATCCTATGAAGGTTATCAACTGCCCCCTAGCTCTCCTGATCCTCAATGTCCTCCACTCAATCATTACTCCCCAGGGCAAGGGTTTTTGTATTCAACCCCATGGATCCCCATACCTAGAAGGAGGAGGCACTCAGCAAGTGTTTGTTGAATAAATGAAATGGGAATAGGTGAAAACAAAATGCTTTCATTGTAAGCTATATCATATACCAAAAGGTGGCATTTGCATATAACCTTTACATATAGTCGAAAGAATACACAGCCAAGTACCCAGCACCCAGCCTAAAATAAAAACATGGCTGTTTGTTTGAGCCCCTATGTGCCCTGATTCACAGCTCCCTCACAACCTCCAAAGGCAATCACTATCCTTCATTTGCATGAATCATTCCTTTGCCTTTCTTTAATGTTTTCCACATGCGTATGTCTCCCTAAATACACGTAACACATCTCGGCATCTACATAATGGATATGATAAATATTGCCGAGTCACATGCTTTAAAAATACGTAAAAGTGCTGACGGTTGTCGTGTCCAAATTCCCTTCTCCTCCTTTTCTATGTTTTCCAAGCTCTTATAATAAATATATATTGCTTCGGCAACCCACAACGGCCGCAGACACCTGAACCCACAAAGGAGATACACGGCCACAGACACCTGAACTGTTTCATTGTTGAAACAGGAAGTGCGCCTGCATGCAAGAAAAATAAATCTTGTTTCTGCTCTTAGGTCCCTCTAAGACTTACCCTCAAAAAAGGTGCAGATCTGTTTGATGTGGTAGAGAAATAAATGTTGCTGAGATGAATCTGGAACCCGATGTGTCCTGAGTGGCTGCCTAGGGGAGCTGCGTCGAAGCAGGTGCTCCAGGTGTAGCCCTGGGCTCGGCTCTAGAAGCAGCACCTGGAGTCCAGAAACAGCTGCTCCTTCTATGATTTGTGACCCAATGTACGTCCTGAGTGGTGACTTGTCTCTTCTGTTATTAAGGACACCAACAGTCCTATATTTTTACTCCTTTGCCACAGTCTCTGGGCAAGGCACTGTGTGGGACAGGGGCTAGGGTACTACATCAGGCCCCCGACCCCACCCACCCTCACCTTGACGTGACCTTGGCCGAGTGACCTCAGAGCCCAGCGTCCTTCTGTGCAGTAGGCAAGTGGCATCTGGAGGAGCGGCTGCCCTGTATGTTTCTGCTTCTCATTTTTTTCCTTAGTTTTAGTCTTGTTTCCTTAAGGTAACTGAGCCAAACTACTTGGACTTCCATTCTGGCCCCCGGGCAGGGTCCCTTCCTCTGTACCTCCATTTGCCCATCTGTGAAATGGAAATAATGCAGACAGTTAACACAGGTGACTCAAGGGAGAACTTAGAACGAAGGCTGCCCGCTGCAAGCTCTCTGTGAATATGGGCGCCATTCCTTGTACATTTTTTTCCCCTCTACTGTTTTGGGAGTTAGACATTCTGTTTCTACTTATTTTAGCAGTTGCTTTTACATTTTTTTAACATGGATACTTAACCTAACAAAGCTGAAGTTAATTACTATCTCCTGTATCGTGAAAGGTTGCCCTGAATTACCAGGATTTGGGACACATGTCAATGTACTTTTCACATCCTTATGGACCTCCCCTACATTTCACGATGTATTGACTTTTATCTTGTTTTTATTTTGAAAGATTGATTTATTTATGAAACAGAGTGGGGGTTGGGAGAGAAGGAGAGGGAGACAAGCAGACTCCCTGCGGAGCGCAGAGCCCCACACGCAGGGCTCAATCTCACGACCCCCAAACCACGACCCCAGCCAAAACCAAGATTCCAACGCCCAACCAACTGAGCCACCCAGGCACCCCACTTTCAACTTGTTTTAAAAAATCTTTAATATTAGGCTTTTGTTACTACATTACATATTTATTTGGCAGTGAAGAGATTTTAGGATTTTCTGTGGGGGGCTTTTTCCCAGCTAAAGTGGCCCTACTACAAGCCTCAAGCCTCACTGGTCTGTCCGCCCATCACTGCCCTGACTCTACACACCCATGCACCTGTACCCACATGCCTGCATGCACACGCACACATGCACATGCACACGCACAGCTAGTGGGGCTGACCTCCACCACTGCACAATGGCTCTGTACGACAGTAACTACCAGGGTGCGGAGGGCAGGTAAGGGGTGTGTTGGAACTCTTTACTATCTTTGCAGCTTTTCTGTGAGTTTCAAATGAACTCAATATGAAAAGTTTCTAGAAGTCATTTGGGGACCTTTTAAAAATATATATATTCCTGGGTCTAGGGCAGACCTATGGAATCAGAGGCTCTGGGGGTGGGACCGAGGTAGCTCCAGATTTCTCAGACCCTACAAGTGCAGGGGTTAGGACCTTCACAGATACAGATTCCCTCTGCCCCTCTGGCTGTCCTTCCAGGGCACACACGTCCTGCTCCATGCATAGTCCCAGGGTGACACCAATCCCTGCCACCACACAGGCTCTACAGAGGAGAGGCTGCATGGAGCCCCCACCCTCCACTCCCCTGCCCTCTCTCCTAGGAGAGTTGAGGGTGGCTGGTAAACCCATCCTTGGGCCAGCTTTACCTGGGGAGCCCAGGAAGGACTGGCACTGGGCCAGGAGCAGAGAGTGGGCAGAGGGTAGAGGGAAGGAGGCCATAGGCACTCTGACTAGGGCTGGAGGCTGCTTGCCTGAGGAAGCCGCATTTTTGACAAAGGCTGCTTCTATTCCACAGAAGCTGGGAACCACAGGTGCCCACCTGTAAGAGCTGATCGGGCCTGAAGGCACAAGCCAATAGAACCTTCTATAAGGATGGTAATGTTCCATATTTGCTTTCCCCAGTACCGTAGTCATGAGTTTCCATGGCTCTTGAGGACCTGAAGGTGGCTAATATGACTGAGGAATTGAATCTTAACTTTTATTTAATTTTAACCTAAATAGCTGCATGTGGCCAGTGGGTGGTCACGCAGTGCTCAGCCCCACTCCCCCTCCCCATCCTGTGCTGGGCACAAACAGCAGGCTGACATTTCACATTTACCTCCGGGGTGGGAGCCACTCAAGAGGGGGCAGCCTCGGGCTGCATCAGTGATGGCTGAGCAGCTGAGGCTGTGAGATCAGGCCTCATAGCCTCCAGGTTCCTAGAGCCCCAGGGGTGAAGGATACCTCCCTTCTCAGGCAGATGGGCAGGGCCAGGCCAGAGCAGACAGGGGCCACCAGGGCAAGCCTCGTCCCGGCCAGGGCACAGACCTCTGCCCTCCATGCTTGGGTGGCAGACCGGCCTGCCTTGGTCTCCCCACTGGCTGCATCTGGCCTCAGATGAGAGCTCCATGACTGGCCCCAAGGTTGTTCTCACCCCTGGGTGCAACGGCCATCTGGAATTTTCTGAATCCTCTAACATGGCAACAAAGAGACTAGGAAGGCAGCAGTGAAATCTAACCCCGGCTGGAAACCAGGAGAGTAGAGATACCCCTGCCTCCCTGCTGTGAGACCGCGGTGAGAGAGACAGGAGGACATTTGTGCCATATTTGGTACAGAGCCTGTGGAGGGGTACAAAAAGGCACCAGTACCCCACAGTGTCTTAGAGCAGACCTGAGATAGGATTCAAAGACAAATAGTTTTTTGGGAGGTGACCCCAAGACCTGGGAAGCACCATGAGAGGCAGGCAGGTGTTTTAGACTGACTTGTGTCCCCACAAAATTCTTATGTTGCCATCCTAAACCACAGTGTGTGACCATATTTGAAGATTGAGACTTTTGCGAGGTAATTAGGTTTATGAGTTCATAAAGGGGGACCCTGATAGACTGGGACTGGTGTCCTTAAAAGAAGGGGGAGAGGGTCACCTGGGTGGCTCAGTTGGTTAAACATCCAACTCTTGATCTCAGCTCAGGTCTTGATCTCAGGGTGGTGAGTACAAGCCTCACATTAAGTAGGTGCCCAGCATGGAACCTGCTTAAGAAAGAAGAGGAAGAGACACCAGAACACTTGTTCTGTCTCTCTGTCACTCCGTCTCTATCTCTGTCTCTGTCTCTGTCTCTGAGCAAGAAAGTGGCCTTCTGCAAGGCAGAAGAGTTCTCACCAGGAACCAATTCTGCAGATGCCTTAATTTTGAAGTTTCAGCCTCCAGAACTGGGAGAAAAGTAATTTCTGTTGCTTAAGCCACCTAGTTTGTCATTTTTTTGTCCCAGCAGCCTTCACAGGCTAATACAGGACAGAAGGTGGCTAATAAGGGGTATATTGTCAAGCCACCGAGCCAACATTTCCTCTGCCCTAAATCACCCAGGGCCTGGCACCAGGCAGCTAGTGGCTACCCGAGGTCAGAGCCCACTCACATTCTTCAAAACAGCCAGTCCTATACTGTTCCCCCTGCCTCACCCTGCCTCTCCCTGCCCCTGGAGGGAACCCAATGGAGAATTCAGCCTATGCCCCCTTCTCCCCCATCTCCACCTGGCCAGCCTGGGTTTGTGCCTCTTGGTTGCAGGAGAACTGTAACACGAAACTTTTCTTTTCATGACATTCTCTTCCCCACATTGTCACTCAGTCACCTTCATGATTTAAGACATAATTACAGATCCCAGACCCGGGAGAAGGTGAAGTCACAGAAGATGAGAAAGAAGAGAGAGGCTGTTCAGAAAAGAGGTAAGTCTGCACCTGCTGGAAGGGCAGTGCCAATGGAGACCCACCCAGAGCCCCGAGGTGACCCTGCTGTGTGCAGTGCCGAGGGGACCAAGTGCTAGCGGGCCCGCACTTAGCAGGTGCAGGGAGCAGACTGAGCATCTGGGCTCTGACTGGGAGCCCAGGAACAGAGCCGTGCTGGGAGCAAAGGGGAAGTCAAGGCAGGGTACATAAGATGGGGAGGCTCAAGCACATTTGTAGGCTGCAGGGAAGAGTCTGGGAGGGCAAGCCAGGTGACACATGTTCCCTGGGGCACCTTCCCACACAGGCTGTGGGGATGCTTCCCAGAAGACCATCAATAAATGATTAAAGATTGACATCGATCCACAGACCTGAGGCCTGTTTTATTTCTGACTCATGTCTTTCCTAGTGGTTGCTCTGAATGATGTTGAGAAAGTGACCCCTGGGCCCTAATAAGAACACCAGACTCCCCACACCTGCAAAATGCTTTCCCAGTGAGCTTGTCCTGCTGATATCTCTCCCCACCCTGGGCGTAGCCCATGGGGCCCCTGATCCGGGCCGCTCCCCATTTGCAGAGAAGGAGGTTGGACGGACATCCTGGGAGGGTGGGGCAGTAGCCAGTCCCCACAGCTGTCTGATGCTGGATTGTGCGGGGGCTTGTGCGCAGTACTGGGGGACAGGTGGACAAGGATGTGGCTGTGATGGAGGGATGGTATGTCACAGCCAGAGCCCCTTGTCTCCCAGAAAGCGATGCAGGCACTCTCTCGACAAGAGACTTCTTTTTCAGAGGAGCATCTCTTTGAGAAGATTTCTCTTCAAAAGGCAGAGGCACGTTTGAGATGTTCTCTTCCCCTGGTGCTACAAGGCCATAAATTTTCCTTGCCAGTCTCCACTCCTACCCTGTGAGTTATAGCAGCTTCTCGGTCATTTATTATTCATCATTATTACGGTGACATATTCAGCCGTCTAATTCACTGTCTCCAAGTGCTGACTTCATCTCGTTCCTTAAATGCTCGCCCGGCTGGAATCTCTTCTGACAAACTCCTGGCCCCGCTCTGGCATTATCTTTCCCCAAACAGGCATAATCATTTAGAACTTTATTGGAGATCTCGTAAAAGAGCCTTTCAGAAACAATCAGGGCTTCAATGTATCACCGATCACTTAGCACTTAAGGGAGGACACACGGGGATGACATGAACCTGCCCCACCTCCCTGTCTCACAGCGCCATGGAGGAAGTTCAAGGTGCCACAGCCGCAGTCCCTCCTGGGTCAAGGGAGGCATCAGATACGTCCCCTGGCTTGCAAAGGACGCCCTGACCGCCACAGCCACGGAACACCTGAGAAGGGTGGAGGATGGAGCTAAGACCGTGGATTCCCTCGGGGAGGCAGTAGGCTGTGGGCTCACAGAGAGGGGCGGTGAGTCGTCAGACCCTCTGCATCACTCCTGCTAGGGCTCCCATGGCCGCCACCCAGTTCCCACCCTCATGTTGCCTCCTGCTCACTGCCCAGAGGGACCTCTGCTGTGGACCCTGACCTTCACTCCCTCAAAACTTGCCTTCCCTGTTTTGTGCCTTTTAGAGACCTGCCTCCTCTCACGGATCTGAGGCAATGCTGCCTGATAAGACTTCAGCAGTGAGGGAGATGTTCTCTATCCACATTGTCCAATAGACAGCCACCAGGCCCCATGTGGCTGTGGAGAGCTTGAAATGCGGCTCGTGCAATCAACAACTGTATTTTTAATCTTATTTAATTTTAAGTTCAAAGTCAATAGCCACACGTGGCCAGTGGTGACTGATTGGAGGAGCAGGTCTAAGGCGGGACTTACCTGCTGGTGTGGCACATTGACTCTCCCAGAAAACAGTCATAATTAAAGACTTTATTTATTTATTCAAGAGAAAGAGAAGAGAGGGGGCACAAGTGAGGGGAGGGGCAGAGGGAGAAGCAGATCCCCTTGGAGCAAGGAGCCTGATGCAGGCCTCAATCCCTGACCGCTAGGATCAGGACCTGAGCCAAAGGTAGACACTTAATGACTGAGCAGCACAGTGCCGGAAAATAGTCCATTGTTAACACCAAGTTCCTGACAGGAGCTAGGCATGACATGAGGTGTGCTCTATTCATCACCCCATTTCCTTTTCATGGCAACTGCATGAGACGGGTGTCCTTAGACACCATTTTGCTGACAATAAGACTGAAGCTCAGAGAAGGTAAGTCATGTTACTGAGAAGAGTCCAATTCCATCAGTCCACAATGGAGGCTAGGAGAAAGCGGGCTGTGTGACAGGCTGGGCTCTGTAGCCTATCCCATCTCGCCGGGTCCCCGGAGCAAGATGACACAGGGACGGCACACCGGGTGGCTCAGTCAGTTCAGCGGCTGCCTTCAGCTTGAGTCATGAGCCCTTCTTGCTCGGCGGGGAGCCTGCTTCTCCCTCTGCCTCTGCCTGCCACTCTGCCTGTTTGTATTCTCTCCTATCTCGCCAAATAAATAAATAAAATCTAAAAAAAAAAAAAAAAAAAAAAAGACACAGGGCTATCCAGGGTCCTTCTGGGTGCCTAGGGATATTACTGTCCTTTCTCTGGTTAAAGAAAGCTTGACACTTCCTCCAGGACAGGATGGTCCACCCAAGCTGGGGCCTTGCTTTACCCTCTTTCCTGCGAGCCTCAAACAAGAGGAAATGTTACAGCAGCAGGGATTTATGTTAGAGATGAAGGTACTTTGCGGGCCCTGGAGTGAGCTTCAAGGGAGATGCCACAGCTCCATCTTTGAAGAGCCATAAAAGCAGCACAGCTTTCTGTCTGGGATCACAATGACAGGGTTCTGTCCAGAGGCAGGGGAGGACCAGATGACCTCCCCCGCAACGGTCCTTCAGAGCCTGTAACTTTTTCTGCTATTTGTCATTAAAATCCCTCTGTATTTTACTTGAGTAAAGGAAATATGGAGCAAGATTAAAAAAAATAACTTAGACTAATGGGGGGGGGGTGCTCGCTCTCTCATAGTTGGTTCTCCTAGAATTCATCTCTTCTTTGCTAACCCTTGGTTTCTACTCCTTTTCTCAGTCAAAGTCTGCCCCTCCCTCCCATGAATATCTTCATCTTCCTCACCCTCTCTGGGTCTTACAGCAAGAAGCTGTTCCAGCAAATTCTGCCATTGGGACCAATGGTCCTTCCTGCATCAGCTGGAACATTCTCTGTTCCTAGGTCTGAGATTCCTCTACCTGCAGGAGGGGACGTGGGGCTTCCCTTTCTGATCAGATGCTCCATCCCTAAAACAGAACAAAACCTCCATCACCCTCATGCTCTCTTCCAACTCACTGGGGGATAGGGGATGCTGGGCATCACTAGGCAACCAGCTGTTCTGCTCTCTCCCCACCCTAGAAACCAGCACATGAGTCTAGAACAGCTTTATATGTTCCTTCTAATTATTTTTCCTTTTTTTTTTTTTTTGATTGTTTGGGTTTTGGTTTTTTAACCACCACTACTTTTTGTTCCTCTAAGATCAGGCTCTCCATTGTTTCTTCCACAATCTTGCTAACTGGATAAAAAACCCGAGATCCCTCATCCATCGGCGGCACGATTACACAGATCCACATTGCATGCATATGTGTGAAGTGTGACTTCTTTATTCCTCTACAAATAATACCTATACAGTAATCTGATCTTCCTCCCAGACCCCACCCAATTTATAACTGAGGAAGGGGAGGGGAGAGAAGAAAACAAAATGCAGGGCAATGCGTAAATACAATGTCCTTCCATAATCTAATAGTTTCTTTATTCTCTTCAGGCTTCCTCTGCCTTCTGGTTTCCAACAACACCCCCAGCCCCCTTAAGATGGTGTCGCAGCCTGTATGGGTGGTGCGTGCTTTTATGAACTCCTGGCACGAGGGTGAAGTGACCCTTGTCCTTGGATGAACAGGTGTCTGGTATCTCCTGAGAAGGGCGGGCTACACGATTTACAAGGCTCAGGGCCAAAGAAAAATATGAGGTGCTTTGTTCAAAAATTACTAAGAATTTTGTGATGGTGACAGTGGAGCATGGAACCAAGCATGAACCTTTCTAGGCACAGGCCCCTGCCAGGCCCACAAAATCGGCCCCACCCCCACTGTTCTTGTGCAGACCTGCCTCTTGTTAAAGTCTATGGTCGAATGAAGGATGCTGAAGTCTGTTCTCCTAAGACTTGGTCAGACCCGCACATGACTCTGACCTTTCTTGCCTCTGGGAGGGGTGCTGGGTCCCATCCCCCACCAGGGCACAAGAGGTTGGCCATACAGACCTCTGATATGGAGTCCACAAGTCCCGGCCCCAGAGAGCCCAACCTCAGTTCAGTTGGGAAGCCCACCCACCTCATCCCTGTCCCGGGAATGAGGGTACTTCTGGTTCCGCCCATATCACACAGAAACACGGGCACTTGGAGGAGATAGACTCAGGGCTTCCCTCTTCCTACAGTGGGAAAGGCTGGCTGGGAGGCCACCTGTCCTCACCCTCACCCAGACCCTCAGAAGGAAACGTAACAGAGGCCCCTATGTAATGCATCACCCATGTGGGCCCCCAGCCTCCGGAGAGGCGTTTATGACACAGGCTCACTACCCCTGTCCCCATGTCCCTCTTACTGCAGGAGCCAGCTCATGCAGGGACATGGTTCCCTCTGATTCAGTCTATCAAGTTGGCTTCTTGGTCTACTAAAGGGGGAGCTGAAGTAATTTCAAGAACCCTTACCTCTCTTGACCAAACCTAGCTTCCAAATCTTGCTGCAGACTTAAAAATCCTATTTCGTGCCTCAGAACTGATATTAGCTTTCTTCCTTTTTGCAGGGCTGGTATACCTGCCTTAATCCCCCACTCTGTCTCCCGGGAAACTGATGCTTTGTGTTCACATCACGTGAGTCTTGAGCCGTCAGCAGAGCAATTTCACAAGATCAAGTGCCAAAGGACAGAGGCTGTGGCCTCATGGCTCACACATAGCGGGGAGGCCGGCCCTGCCTAGGTGAGGTCTCCGCTGGAGAGGCAAGGGTGGGAGATTCAGAGGTTTCCCCCCTTCCAGGTGAAATGTGAAGGAGAGACAAATGTGAATTTTGCAAAAGTGAGTGGAGATGAACAGGTGCAAGAAAATAGGAGGTGGGGGAGGGAGGGAGGTACCCACCCTGGATTAAAGGGGCAGTCCCCAGCTCCTGCTCACTCTGCCACAGCCGGGAATGCGGGTCTACTAATGTTTTTACAGATTTTTGATGTTTTTAATGTTGACAGTTCACTTAATTTTTAAAAAAATAATGATACTGTGTGGTACATCACGTAGGAACCAATCAAAACATGTTTTCTGCCTGAACCCAACCACTAAAAGAATGGAAGGAAGACTGGATACTGGGAATTGGGGGGTGGGAGGAGGGCAGAGGGGCAGATCCTGCAGGATTATGTTGCGTTCTGAGAGAAATGTGTTCCCACCACTGGGAAGCCATGACATGGTCTCAAACAAGGCAAAGTCACCACCAGATTTGTGTCTTGAAGAGACCCCTCCAGTTGGCACATGGAGGCTGGCTTGAAGGAGAGAAAGTGGACATGGGAAGACCAGTTAGGAGGACAGAGCGGAAGAGGTGGTGGCAGAGAGCAAGGAGAGATATTTAAAAGGTGACACTGGTGAGCCTTAGAGGTCAACAGTTATTAAATGAGCCAAGAGTTGGTTCCCTAGCATGAGCCAATGTTAAGATCAACTCGGGAACTGGCAGGGATGTGAACCAATGGAAACTCTGGTTCACTGCCGATGGGAACGTACAAAGGTATTTCCAACTTGGAGAACAGTCCAGCACTTTCTTTGAGAACATAAACGTGCTTCTACCACATGACCCATGCTTTTCATTACTAGGCATCCACTCAAGAGAAGTGAAGTCACATGTCCCCACAGAGACTCAAACACATGTCCTCAGCCACTTGATTCACAACAGGCAAAAACTGGAAGCAATCGAAATGTCCATCGATGGGTGAGTGGATACAGAAATTGTAGTCTGTCCACCCAATGGAACATTATTCCTTTACCTAATGACAGATAAACGTGAATCAGTCTCACCTCATTCTGAGCCAAAGAAGCCAGGCAAAAGAATACATGCACTATGACTCGTTTATATAAAATTCTACAAAACGCAAATGAATGGAAAAACCTATCAGTGGTCCCTTGAGGGTGGGCAGGTGAGAGGTGAATTTCAAAGGACCATTAGGAAACCCTGGGAGGCAACAGAAATTATCTTTAGTGTAGCGATGGTTTCTATGTATATATCAAATTGTATACTTTAAATATGTACAGTTTAGCTCACTTTAATTATATCTCAATAAAACTGGAAAAACATTAACTCAAGAAACCGGAATAAAACATTCTGAAGAGAGCCCCACCTCCACATTGGCTCTGCAGTTCCGCCTCTTAACCCAACTTCTAATTTTACAGAAGATAAAAAAGAGAGGGGAAAGACACCAAAGTGAGATCTCGCTTTAGAAAGGTGTTGAAAATATATTAAACACTGAGATTTACCATAATAAATTAAATGAATAATTTCAGATCTCTCTTGTCAAATGTTTAAAAGTTTTTTTTAATTAGCAAGTACAGAGAAAACTAACGTGAGCTAATCATTTTAAGGAATCTATCCTATTATGTTCTAATGAGTGGTTTTTTAAAATTTGGTTTTATTTTTCTAATGGAAGTTTTTATTTCCAAGACTTCCTAAAGAAGCTTTCCGATTGCATATTTTTAAAGTACAGTTTGAAGAGAACAAGTCAGCTTTTAAACAATTATATAATCATGTCACCACAGGGCATAGACTTGGAAACTAACTGGTCCCTAGGTTCAGTTCCTGTCTGTTTCTTGTTTGTTGTGAGGCCCTGGACAATTCCCGGTGCCTGCCAAATCCTTGGTTTCTCCATTTGGAACACAGAGCTAATGACCCCCTCACCTCTAGCAGCACAAACTACAGAGACTGAACAAGGATTTCCTCCCTCTGCAGCGGTGGCTCATAATTACTAGACTTTATACTCAGTCCTAAAACTGCTGTCTCCCAAAAGGAAATTTGAAAGGAGGAAATTGCAGTGCTCATTCCCTCCGTTCAAGTCTTAATGTTGATCATACAATGAACTGGACGCTTCTGGATGCATCGTAAAACGTTCTCAAAACCATCCCACTTTTCGTTCCTCACCTGCCAAGCAGCTGAACAGCAGCTTTATGAAATATGACGCAAGTCCTCTTTTATAGCCAGCCATTCATCTTCAGACTCCCTGGCATACAAGTCCATCCAAGTTATTTTATTATTTCCAAGAAACTGTAACTGAGCTTTTTTATATACCTTCTGTTGTCATAAGAGTGATCAGATATAAAGCATGTCAACCAAATATGAGAAAGGCATCCTTCATGTGGTTTATGGTTTCCTTGAGACAAACACTTTCTGGGCTGGGTTAGATGAAAGCTTTGGGAGGGTATTGACTATGGCTCTTCAAGGAAAGTAAACCTGGGACCTAGAGAAGGTCCTTCCTTGGTCAGTTCAGCCAGCGGTGTGGGGTTCCCCCCAAAGGTGCGCTTAGAGGTGGGGGTTGGTAGGCCCCACCCAGGCCTGTGGCTGCTGGGCGGGGTGCAGCCACTGGTGCTGAGCTTGGGCCAGATGGCTAAGAACCAGCCCTCGCTCTGTCCTCCCCCCCCCCCAAGGATTTCAACCCCAAGGTCGCCTCCCACTTTCCTGTCTCATCTTGTTCCAATGAGGGAGACCTGGTTCCAGTTGGCCTTCCTGGGCCTCAATACTTGTCTTTAATATGGGGATAGGAAATATGCCAGCGCGGGTTTTTGTTGTTGTTGTTGTTGTTTGCCTTTTATTTTTTAATAAGGATCAAATCAGATGGCGGCGGCAAACACGCTTTGTAAATTACCCAGAGGTGCGCTGTTATTGTCATTAGCATTCCTGCTTTGCCTCAAGGAGCCCCAGGCCCGGCGGCAAGCATATAAACAGCAGGAGCGCGGCTCCCAGGACTCGGTTCAGCCCAGAACTGAAGAAATCATCCACCAACTCGGGGAGTGCCGGCCTCGCACCCAGATCTCCCGCCTCCTAAAGGGACGGCCCGAATCCCCCCAAAGTTATGAAAAGTAATTTTAGTCTCATTAATTCTGGAAACAAGCAAACGCAGAGGGAGAAGGAAGATGACGACCCGAAGTATCTGGGGGCGTGAGGATGCGGGGACCCCAGACTCCCGCACAGACGCGGAGAGCAAGATGGAAACGGAGAGGTGGAAGGAGGCCTGGGCCGGGGCACCCAGGACGGGGGCGGAGCCTGCAGAATGGATGTGGAGCTCACGGGAGGGGGCGGAGCGCACAGGGGCGGGACGCGCGGAAGGGCGGGGCCCAAGGAAGGTGCTGGAGCGCACTGGAAGGGGCGGGACACGCAAGAAGGGGCAGGGCTTGGGGGGGAAGTAGACGGAAGATGGGATGAGGACGGGGCCAAGCGGAGCGGCCAACCCACAACGCAGTTGGCGGATTCCTGGCCGCCGCTACCTACAGAGTTATCTAGAGAAAGAAATAAGGGCAAGAACATGTCAGATGGAGGGAGCAGCATATCCAGTGTTATGGGTCGAATTGTGCCCTCCAAATTTCGTATGTTGAAGTCCCACACCCCAGCGCCTCAGAATGTGACCATATTTGGAAACAGGTTCATTGCAGACATAGTTAAGATGAGGTCACTAGTAAGGGTCCTAATTCAATACGACTTTGACCTCAATCTGGGAAAATGGGGACAAGGTGCTGCTCACATAGAATAGGGCGTTGAGAGACACAGAGAGAAGACAGCTATCTACAAGCCCAGGAAAGAGCTCTAGAACAGATTTCCCCCTCACAGCCCTAAAGGAACCTGCCTGTCCAGACATTTACCTTGGACTCCTGGCCCCCAGAATAGTGAGCTAATAAACCCATGTTGTTTAACCCACCTGGTCCGTGGGGCTTTGTTATAGCAGCTCTAGCCAACCAGTAACAAGTCACAGAGGCCTGAATGGAAAGGGGGACTGTGGACCCTTTGTAGCCAAGTTAGGGAGCGGCAGTGGTACAGAGGAGGGGGGGTGCTTAGAGCCATGTTCAGGAGTTTAGAGTTTGTCTTGGGTCAGTGGGGAGACAAGAAGGTCGTCGAGCCAGCAGGGAAGGTGGTCCATATGGGCTTCAGGAAACCCACTCTGGCTGCAGACTGAAGGAAGCTGTCACAGCCACCTACCTAGGAGACAGAGTTCAAGGACAAGGGGTGGCAGGAATTGGGCAGTTCCAGGTGTGTGTGAGCCTCCTGGTCAGCAGGACTCCCATGGGAGTGGGGAGGAGTACGTATCAGTCTTCGAGGGCCGCCATAACAAAGTCCCACACAGGCTGAACCTGAAGCCGTTTATGCTCTCACAGTCTGGAGGCTGGAAGGCCAAGGTCAGGGTGTCAGCAGGGTTGGCACATCCTGACGCCTCTCCCCTTGGCTTGTAGATAGACATCTCCTCCTCAGGTCCTCACACGGTTGTCCCTCTGTGTGTGTGTGTGCTTCTTAAATTCCTCTTCTTGCAAGGACAACAGTTATGTGGGGTGAGGGCTCCCCTAATAATCTCATCCTAAGTTTTCAATCCAGATCTACATGTATTGAGTCCATATTAAATAGGACACAGTTAAGAAACTACCCTCCCCCCATCTCCCATTTCCTGCTGATTCACTTGTTTTCTACAATCATGGAGTCTTCTACAACATGCTTACATGTGGAAGCTCAGACTCCCAAGAAAGCGGTGGCTAGCACGGCCCGGGTGAGTGGCCATCATTTGAAACTTGCATGGAGCTCGAGTTGTGGAATGAGCAGCCTTGACATCTGCGTGATCTTAACTGGAAAGGTGTGAATGGAGTTGGGATCAGCTGTGGTCCCAGTGGCTTCTCCCCAAAAAGCTGGGGGTAGTTGACTTCGCATCAGTGGAGAATCGAATACCCGAATACCTGTGTGTGTTCCTTTTCTTTTTCTTTTTTTTCTTTTTTGAGAGAAAGAGAGAATGCATAAGTAAGGGGAGGGGCAGAGGGAGAGATAGCTGTCCTTTTTTTTTTTAAGATTTATTTATTTATTTACTTATTTGAGAGAGAGAGAGAACACGCAGGGGGAGACACAAAAGCAAGAGTGAGACGTTCAGCAGACTGAGTCACTCAGGCACCCCTGTGTGTATTCTTTAAACCTGTGTCTGAGGTTGACTCTGGAGATGGTGTGAGCATGCCCAGCTGGGCAAACAGGGCCCTCCTAAGTCAGCATGGTGCCAGTGGGTAGCACAGAAGGCTCTGGAAGATGGGCCCTGCTGGGCTTCAGTAGAACCATGTCCCTGAAGGCTGCATTCCAAGCTGGTTGTCTGCCTCATTTTATGTACCTTTTTATTTTTTTATCTATTTTTTGAGAGAGAGTACGAGCCAGGGGAGGGGCAGAGGGAGAGAGAGAGAATCTCAGACAAGCTCCACGCTCAGTGTGGAATCTCACGACCCTGAGATCATGACCTGAGCTGAAATCAAGTCGGCCTCTTAACTGATTGAGCCTTCCAGGTCCCCCATGTATGTACTTCTTTGAAGACCCTGTCTTCAGGGGCCCCTGGGTGGCTCAGTTGGTTAAGCGACTGCCTTCGGCTCAGGTGATGATCCTGGAGACCCGGGATCGAGTCCCACATCGGGCTCCCTGCTCGGCAGGAAGCCTGCTTCTCCCTCTCTCACTCCCCTTGCTTGTGTTCCCTCTCTGGCTATGTTTCTCTCTGTCAAATAAATAAAATCTTTAAACAAAAAAACAAAAAAACACCCTGTTTTCAAATACAGGCACATTCTGAGGTGTTGGGAGTTGGCACCCCAACACATGAATTTGGAGGGGAGACATACCTCAGTCCATAACAGAAGGGTACCCATATTTTGATTGGAGTTTTGCACTCAAAACCCGTGGCTTGCGGTGACACCTGGAAGAACCTAGCACAGTTCGGCTGCTCCCTCAGCCTGGCCTTCGCAAGGCAACCGTTTTTCCTCGGAATTTGTTACTGTCTGGGTTCAGCCTTCCCAGCACGTTCAGAAATCTAATTTTCATTCATTCGAGTGAATTTATCGAGCTGGCATCACACCAGACGTTGATTTTCTGGGCACAGAGAAATGGCTCCATCTGTCTTGGGGGTGAACTGGCACCAACCAAGTTCAAAGAAAGTGATAAATAAAAAACCACAATGCCAATTTAGTGATTTGCCCTGTGAGATACAGCCATCGGGCATGTAAGTTGATGAAGGGCCAGCAGCGTCTCTCCCTCACGCCATCTCCAACGAGTGCCAGATGACCACTGGGGACCACTTTGGGTGGACAGACTTTCTTTCAGACTGACTACACTTTCTTGGCCAGAAGGCAGGCCCCCTCAGAGAATGACTGATAACCCCAGATTTTCCTGATTAGCCTGGAATCAGAACAAGGAAAGTGAGGTAAACTTGAGCAGGGGCTCTGAGCCCATCCAGCCGGAGGCTCTCTCTCCCCTGCCAGGGATCAGTCCTGGCAAGCCAGCTTCGATGCTTTAGCCAGGATGCCTCCTGCCCCGTCCCTGCTGGATGGCCCTGCCCACAACTGTCTCCAGGCCCTGGCTTACCAGTTCCTGTTCCCTACGTGATCTATTTCCAAACAATATAATTTAATTGGCCAGATTTCCATCGATCAAAGTTGCAGAACTCTGCCAGGCTACCTCACACATATGTCCCCAAATCCCAGAATTCTGGATGTTTCTGAAACCTCTAGCCCCTCACTCATTTATAGACCCTGGATCTCCCCCACCGCCACCCCCACCCAGAGGCAAATCTCAGGCAGGGCAGAGATGTAATTTCTCTGGGCAGAAGTAGATTTTCTGTAAAGCTATGGGAGCCCCAGCATCAGGACCTCTTGTTTGCTTGGGCCCCAGTGAGAGCTGGAAGATCCTGAAAGTCATAGAGCATTCTAGGTAGAGCGAAAAGCCAGGAAATTAGCAAACACGTCTAGTAACTTGCCTAAAGAGATGGCAGAAGAAAGGGACCTGAATTCCCAGGGCTCCCGGACTCTGTGGTGATTTCCTTTCTCGTTCTAAATAAATATTCATTTTTGTATCTAAGTTCATATTGTATTTATTCTTTTTCTCAAAGGGAATCCCTCAACCGATCGGACCTTTGTTCTCTCAAATCTCCAGATCCACTCCTGCAGCTTTGCCTTGAGTCCTCGTTCCAGGACAGTGCTGGGGACAGGGGAGTGCCCCTCGAAGACAAGCAACTCCCTTCCTTCCTGACTCACAGAGCAGGCCCAGGAGGTAGGTTGAAATGATGACCCGGAGAAAGAACCTGGACGTGTTCAGCATAGAGCCTTCGGTGTGTAAGGGAATATTGGATCTGAGCTCTGCCAGCACAGGGGAGAATACCCATTACCCCCTAGGCCCTCCCCAAGGAGACCACCACTGCTGGGATTACCCACTTGGCTGGCGCCTTCATTTCACTGAAGAGAGACTTTTCTCTCTTAATAACACATGTCTTCATGTTCTTTTTCAGGGACATTTTTAAGCTTAAAAGAAAAAAAAAACACAAAAGTTTGAAAATGGCTTTAAACGTTAAATCACGAATTTTTGTGCCTCCCCCTCAAATTCAAAATAATGTATTTTTGCAAACGACAGAAACATCAGACATCTTCCCTCAGTCATCTGTCTGTCTGACAGACACATTTTTAGGGACAGGCAACTGCAGGGCTTAATTTACGTCTTTGTGTGTTTTAATGAGTTTTGTACCGTTATTTTGATCTGGGAGTTGCTGCAAGGCCCTGAAGCTCTCATTAGTCCCGGTGTTTGTCATCTCCTCACCTGTGGAGAGTTCTCCCGCACCCGAGCTTCTTTGTTTTGTTTTGTATCTGCCGGTTCCCTCCCCATCCCACCCCTGCGTAAGCTGGGCTCCATATGGGAGTTCTTCGGGTGCCAAATCCTCCCTTCATTCAGGATAAAGTCTGTCACCTACAGACATGAGGGGGGTGCACCAGCCGGGGCCCCATCACCATGTGGACTGGTGGCAGGGCTCTGGACACTGCAAGCTTCCCCTCCAGGAGCAAACATCCTCCTCCCCTTTCCAGGCTCTGCTTCCTCCTGCTCTCTGGGCCCTATCCTAGCAGGAGCCTCAGACCCTCCCCTTCCCTCCATAAGAGCTGCCACCTTTCTGAGCAGCAGTCGCAGAAGCTAATGCATGATTCATGGGAGGCTCTTGGCCTGGGAGTGAGTGCCGAGGGAGAAGATCATGAGGCCCACAGAAGCACTTTGGTTCAGGGAACATTCTTTCATTGATGCACATCTGTGCTGCCTGGAAGTGCATTAAAGAGAATCAGATGTGCTGCTACTTCTAAAATAGCTTTTGAATGTGTAAAGTGCCCAGGGAGGATGAGGAATGGCACAGAGCTGATGAGGCACTGGGCCGCTAGGCCTTCTTTCCAGCTTTGTCCTTGAAGCCCAAAGCACCCTGTGCCCGCTAGTGGCCTTCCTGTGCGCTTAGGGAAGAGAGCGGCCCAGACCTGCCCCAGCAAGTGCAGGCCCACTGAGACTGCAGAGCCCCAGCCCTCTGGCCCCTCACCAAGCCCAGCTCTTTCTGCTCTGTGGCCATTTCAGAAACAGGGAGATCTCTGTCATCCTGCCTAACAAGGAGATCTCCCTAGAGTCCTCACCAGAGGCCTAGCTTTGGGCAAAGTAGCCAAGGCACCCAAAATCCTGGTTCAGTCCCAGCTGCACCACCCACCACCTATAGGCCTTGTTGGGCAAGTCACCAAGGCTGGGGAGAAGGAAAAGTGTGCCTTCCTGACTGAAAACTTCCCAGGTGGTATCCCACCCATTTCTGATCTGCTTGTCTCTATGCTGTGGGGTATTCAGAGAGACCATTTATCTTGGGGGCAAGATCTACAGATCTGCCAGGCAAGGAACACCAAATCAAGAATGTGTGTGAAGGCCAGGGCTTTGGCCCATAGCACATATATCCATCATGAGCTCCGGCAGTAAGTGATTCAAATCTCAACACAAAGAGGGAACGTATTAGTACCCATAGGTGAGGATGCCTTCAGGCACAGCTGTATCCAGGCTAGGAGCAATGTTGTCCAGACTCTGCAGTGCTGTGGTCCAGGATTCTGCCTTTTCTTCCATTGGCTTCATTCTCAGGCAGTCCTGTCCCATGTGGTGCCTTCATAGTTTTTCCACCCCAGTGGAGGATGATCCCTCTCGTCCAAAGGGTCAGTGAAGATCTCTGTGACCAGGAAGATAGACTGAATGATGAGCTTGGGAATGAGGGAAGAGATACCTAGAGGAAACTCAGAGTCATCAAAAGTACAGGGACAGTATGTTGGGAAGAAAGAAACACCTGGGACCCAACACAGAGTGTAGACAGGGGCCCTGTCAGCTAGTCTGTGCTGTTACACAGACTGAAGCAATCATTTGTCCTGTCAGGTTGTTCTCCCTGGGGCTCAGGTTCTAGCAGTTGGCATTTAAGCTGAGCTGCTGAGAGTGAGCATAAGTACTCCAGATGGGAAAGGAGGGAAAAGCATTCCAAGCAGTGGGACTAGCATAAGCAAAGCCACTGAGGTATGAAAATGCATGGCACGTTCATAACCAGTGATCCCCATATTTGCCAGCATGACAGACAGGGCAGCAGAAATCACAGAGAGGGAAGAGCACTGGTTCGGGAGTCAGACATGCTCAGGTTCAAGCCCTCGCACTGCCACTTCCTCTCCATGAAATCTTGGCAGTTCCCTTCCCTTTGCTGGGGTTCAGTTTATTCCTCAGGACACTGACATGCACAGGAGACCCTGAAGTCCCTTATGCCACTGACATCTGCTGTTTTTGCAGT